>JAPDVU010000001.1:220598600-220808600 GCA_026230045.1 Corynorhinus townsendii
CCCTGTGTCAGTAGTGCTCAATCAGAGAAGAGAACCAATAGAAGATATACTGTATATGAAGAGTATTGTAAGGAAATGGCTGTGTGATGGTGGGGTCTGACTAAGGAAGTCTGAAATGTGTAAGGTAGAACTTTAAGAAGGGCAGGCTGGGACTCATGGAATGAGCTGAAACTTCAGTCGATGTCTGAAATTCTGGAAAGTCTCAGCTCTGTTCTAAGTAAGGCCTTCCAACTGCTTAAATCAGGTCCATCCCTTTTACCTGGGGCGTATAGACCAGCCAGGTTGATGCTTTAAAATGACACAATCCCATTTTCGATATGACTCATAAAATGTAGGATTCTTTAAGACAAATTCCCAGTGGAATTTGAACATTCCTTTGAGTTCTTTTTCCTAGGAAGGTGATTTCCAGTCTTTATGAAAATAATTCCCCAGAATAAAAATGTATTACTAAAAAGCAATAACATTAGAGTGGCATAGCCTGGACTTTGAAGTAAGATTTGAACTCTGATTGACTCAGACACACATTTTAACCTCAGATTCCTCATCTGTAAAAAGAGAGGTTGATAATAATAATAATATATGCCATATAAAGTGGCTGGGAAAATTCATTAAAACAGAAAATTTCAGTTTGCCTGAGATGGTCTCACTGTATTCTCAGGATAATTATTAATAACACTCTTTTTACTCTCCAAAGTGATCCAGTTTTTGAAAAGAAATAAAATAGTCATCTTATTTATATGGCATTCTAAACACTTCGGTTCTTTTAATGGCAGCCTATTTCCATTGATGACTCTTATGTATTTGATTTATTCTATCTGACTCTAGAGGAGAGAACTGAAGACTGAACTTGAAAGCTACTAAGTGCTGTGCTTAAGTTCAATAAAGAAATATATTTTCTAATACCTTCTTTTGTTAGTCCTTCAAATCTTTACAATTACGTGCTTGAGTTTCATCTTTTCCAAACAAAATATCCTCATTGTCTTTAGACTGGTTGCATTTGATGTGACTTCCAGTGCCTAGATGATCCTGGTCATTCTCTTTGGAACAATCCACAGGTTTTCAGTGTTACTATTAAAATGTATTGCCTATATATTAAGTCCAGATGGTTTTCTATTCCATTTAGATTACATTCAATGGGACTGTTGGTACTCTTTTCTTATGTTCTACCCATTAATTAATTAATGCATCAGTGTACTAACTAGCATGATTCTTCGGGCTGCACTGAGCTCACAGTCAGTTAAATCTCTGGGTCTTTTTCAACAGAAATGTTAATTAACCCATTTACCTTTGTTCTCTACCTGTTTAGCTTTAACAAGCCTGGGACTCAAACATTTTGTTGTTGTTGTTTTGTTATTATATGTTTATTTCTAGTCTGCAAAGGCAAAACTTTTTAAAGGAAAGAAATGGTGGGAAAAAGATACAGAGGCAAAGAAGCACTGAACAGACTGTCAAACTACATTGGGAAGGCAGGGGAGGTTGGGCGAGGGGGGCTGTAAGAGACCAACCGAAGGACTTGTATGCATGCATATAAGCACAACCAATGGATACAAGACACGGGGGGGGGGGGGGGGGGGGAGGGGCGGGCAGGTGAAGGCATGTACTGGGGGGAAGGGGAGGTCGGGGGGACGTCAATGAGGGAAACAAAAGGAGACATATGTACTACTATTTGTAATACTTAAAACAATAAAAAAAATCAACTTCAATAAAATCATTCTCTTCACAAAGACATTGACTCTTCCCTGTGTTCATCAAAGTTATTAATTTAAATTTTGAAGAGGGCAGAGTCTCCATCCAGTTTATTATTGATCAGCAAGCTTTTAAAATATGTGCTCAATCATCTATTAGTGTTATAACCCTTATTTTGAGAATTTATGAGTAAGGATATCATAGTTCAAATATATGGTCAAGATAAAAATGGGAAGTATATATGTCGTGCATCTACTAGTAATCCGCCATCGACTATGGTTAAGGACACGTGGCTTTAAAATACACATACTTAGGGTCTAATCAAAATTTATTTACATAATAAATGTGTGACTTGGGATAACTCAGTTAATCTAAATCTCATTAGTCTCTTATTTAAAATGTGGATGTAAATATATATTAGATAGCGCATGGAAAGTATTAAATACAATGTCTGGCACATGGTTGGCAATTGTTCCTGCTGCTGTTGTTAAAAATATTATTAC
The DNA here is from genome assembly GCA_026230045.1 of Corynorhinus townsendii. Lineage (NCBI taxonomy): Eukaryota > Metazoa > Chordata > Mammalia > Chiroptera > Vespertilionidae > Corynorhinus > Corynorhinus townsendii. The sequence goes on from JAPDVU010000001.1 coordinate 220,600,790, forward strand.
TTTTGTATCTGGAGACAACTGTAGAATTAAATTCTTTAAAATCCTTCATTTATAGAACAAATGAATTTAAAAGTGAACATAGTTACCTAAGGACTCACATGGTTGGGATTTGGTACATTTACCAAGAGAAAAATAGAAATAGTTGTAGCTGCCTTTACTGCATCTGCACTCATTTATTTCCTTCCATGGTGTGAAATATGCATGTCATCTTCAGGATTCTTTCATAATTTTCTTTTAAAGTATTACCCCTAATTTTCAGGTGAGCCATCTGAAGACCCACCTATCAGTCTTTTTACGAATTGATTTATTTGCTTCATTTGACATTGCTGAAACCCTTGCACTGTTAGGGACTTTCATGTTTAGATGTCCAAGACAGTAGTCCCTCTTAGCTCACCACTTTTATCTTTGTTTCAGTTTCCTTCATTGGCTTTTCTTCCTCAAATACCCTTGACTCACTTTTCTTGATCATCACTCTCATCACAACTTATCTCACTATTTCCACAGCTTTGATATTTATTCATAAATTCATTTCTCTAACTCTGGTCTCTTCTGAGAGATGTGTTTTGTCCCCTGGGAATCAATGTGCCTTCGACATTTCCCAGACCTCTTTCTGTTAGTCAGGGCCAGGTGACTACATCTGACCATTGGGCGTAAGTGGAAGTGAGACATTTCACCTCTGCACCAAAGCGTAACTAAGAAATTAGAGTTATCCATGTTGCCTTTGTTTCCTGACCCAGGAACTTAGAGGCCTTGTGTTCTAAATGGTGAAGGCATATGATATTGGAGTTTTTTTCACCCCAAGTCCTTGAGCCACTGTACAAAGAAGATTTTGTTCCTGATCATTGTTGGATATGCCATGTGAGTCAGAAATAAATGTTTATTGTGTTAAGCCACTGAGATGTTGAGGTTATGTTTTTTCTTTGTTTGTTTGTACGTTTTGTTTTTGTTTTGTTAGCATGGCTGGGCATTCTTTTTTGTTTGTTTTTAATTTTCATTGTTGAAAGTATTGCATATGTCCCCTTTTTCCCTCATTGACCTCTCCATGGCTGGGTATTCTTAATTAAAATACCTCTTATTAGAGGTTATAACTTTTGTTTCCATCAGAATCCTAGAAGTTTCTATGTCAATAGTCATGGGAAAGGACCACATCCAAAAGTTATTTGCTTAAATATGGCTTTGTCTGAACATGTTTAAGGATTTAGCATGCCTGTTCTTCTTTCTGTAAAATATCTCAGTGGGGCCCTGCTTTCCCTTGCCTCTTGCATCATCCTCTTCAGATAATAATCAGCTCCAAAGTTGGCTGTTATTGCAGTCCACTATGTTTACTATTTCCCATCCAAACCACGCTTTCTCTAAAACATTTTCCATTATTCAAATATATTTGATCACTACTCATAGTCTACAATGAAAGTCCACTCAATATACACTTTCTCCCTTTTCTGTTTTATTTCAAAAACTCTGCTTATAACTACTGTGACTTAATCACATTGAACATTTACAAATTATTATGTACTTTAAACCCCAATGCATTTTTATAATATCTTATGTACCTTATTTTACCTAAAAATACTTTGTTTTCTTTTTTTCTATGAAAAATTTCTCCTGGTCCTTTAATTTTAAGACAAATTCTGGGTGATGATTCATGAACCTAAGGTTAGGCATTAATTCTGACTAAGGATATTAGAGAAGGTTTCACATAAGTAATATGTATTACAATTCTTTCTGCAAGCATTGTGACTTGTATTATGTCATATATAATTTATCTATCTATCTATCTATCTATCTATCCATCTTAGATGGTTAATTTTATATGTCAATTTGCCTGGATCACATGGTGCCCAGATATTTTGCTAAGCATTATTTTTGGGTGTATTTGTGAAGATGTTTCCAGGTTTGAATGGGTGGACTCAATAAAGCAGTTTGCTCTCTGCAATTTGGATGGCATCATCAAATCTGTTGAGGGTCTGAATAAAACAAAAGGCTGAAGGAGGAAGAGTTCAGGTTTTCTTGCTGGATTGCTTGATCTGGAACATCTATAGTCTCTTGCCCTCTTAGCTCCTGTTCTCCAGACTTTAGACCCAGACTGGAATCTGTATCATCAGCTCCCCTGATTCTCTGGCTTCAACTAAATTCTATCTCCTGCTTTCCTGGTTTTCCAGTTTGGAGACAGTAGATCGTGGGACTTCTCAGCCTTTATAATTGCATGGGCTGATTATTTATAATAAATCATATATATACACACACACACACACACACACACACACACACACACACACACATACATACACATACCATGGTTCTGCTTGTCTGAATTACTCTTTCTAATAACTGTTTATATGCCATCATTCCAAGTAGGTTAGGAAATCATTGAGGAAACAATCTTGTCATTTTCATCTTTATATCGCTTTCACTTACACTGGAACTAAAAGAATGCCTTTAAATGGATATTTTATAACTTTTCTTTGAAGTAAAGAGTGAATCTTTCTTATCCTACTCACATCTCTATTTTATTTGCCAACTAACCTGCAAACATCTACTTATCTACTTAATGAGTCTTTCAGAAATCCTTGATATACTGACAATAAGATTACTGATTTATGAGGTTCAGAATTAATCTCTTGCTACTTCATTAAAATTTTGTATGTTTACTTATTTTGGTATTTTGTAATGTCTTGAAATATTGACAGTATATCAGTAATCTTAGTCACAAATTATTTTAGTGGGTAAATGGCCCTTGAACCTGGAACTCACTAAATCTGTTGCTCTCTTACAAACACCTCTCTAATGCTGCCATCAGTTTTCACTTAAGTACTTGATTTACATTTCTAATTATGAGAACCAATATCTTTAATGGAAATGAGGATGGAAAAATCAGAGATAAGTAGTGCTGCCTTTTCTATCCAATCTTTTTTATTCTTTATATGCCCCCAAAGCAATGATTCTCTTCATATCTTCCTCACCTCCTCTCTCTCTCACTATAGCTCTTTCTTCCAACTACAGATGATTGCTGACAATGGTTCAATCTAAAAATGTTTGACTTTATGATGATGCAAAACTTATATGCATTCAGTAGAAACCATACTTCTAATTTGAATTTTGATCTTTTCCTGGGCTAGCATTATGCAATAGATTCTTTCTGGTGATCCTGGCCCGTGTCAACAAGCCACAGCTCTCAGTCAGTCAACACGAGAGTAAATAACCCATATTCTGCAGTGTGCTGTGTTGCCAGCATTTTTTGGATACTGTATTCTTAGAATGTTTAAAGTGGGCTAGAATAAGTTATGATGTTTGGTAGGTTAGGTGTATTAAATGCATTTTAATTTAGAATATTTTAAACTAGTATGGCAATGAATAATTGCTTTCTTCCAGTAATGCAAATAAGGTTCACAATGGTTCACATAATTGTACAATTAGGCACACTCAGGTTGGCAGTTTATTTCTAGACATACACTTTCAGCAAACTACTAGAGTAAACTGTACTGGAAAAATACCAGTTTAGTTTTTGATCTGGAAACACAACTGCCAAATGCCAAAGGTCTTATGCCAAAACATTCAGCCCATTCCAAGCTCAGCCTGGCTTTGCATCCTGGTCTGGGGAGGGGATCATGAAATATGCCCAATGTATTTATAGGCTGCACTGTTTTACTACTGAACAATTGCCAGAATATGATCTTTGAAGTGCACAAAAAATAAAAACCAAAAGTGATTTTTTTTCTTTGCAATTCCCTATGTTGAGGGAAATTTCGTATGGTATTGTCACCCACTGTTCTATCATGACAAAAATTAAATTCATATCCAAGAGTGACAAATTAGCAAATCTCTCTGGGGAGAAACTTATCTAGAGCCTCACTTCACTGAGTTATTATCCTTGTGGAGTCAACGATGGTGCCCTGTTCCTTCATTCTCTGGCATTGATTACACAGCATCCTGCTTCAACTAAAACCAGGCTTGGACTGAAATAACAGTGGCATTACCTGTAATGCTGGAATAGAAAAAAAGGATTTTTTTTTTTACTGAAAATTTCTATACCAGGCATGGCAATTATTACTATGTTTATTTTACCCTTGAGAAAAATGTAACTAAATTAACCTAAATAATGTCTTGGAAATTACACATATCTGAGTACTTGCTTTGTTCTAGATATTCTTTGCAGCCTTCAATAACTTCTTCCATTCATAGACGGGTTGAGACTGACTTCGGAGAAGTCAAATTTCAGTCTTGCACACTGAATTCAAAAGCCATATTGGAAACAAATGTGACCACTTGCTAGAATAACAACCTGGTGTTATTTTTTCCATATGCATTTTCCTCTATTCTTCTATCCCTTAAGCCTGAAGTTTGCCATGTATGCTTTAGTAAGCATATGCTCAGATTGCTGGGCAATGAAAATTTAGAAAGTAGCACAGGGGGCTGAGGAGATATCAGAAACATAACAACATAGTGCTAGTTCACTGATTGTGATGACTGACTTCCACAACATGAAAGCGTCTATGAAATATCATTATTTTCCTTTCAGAAAACATAGTGAAACATATGTGAGGTGTAAAAGTAAGTTATTTCTCTCTGATTACTTTGAATATCAGCAGAGATCACTAGAAAATTATGCAGAGAGCAATTTAGCATTGATGCCAAATTCTTCAGTATTGATCTTCCAACATCCCATAATTGGTCTTCTCAGAGCTCTCACTTCATAAGTCACCTGACCCCAAGTTGTACAGAAATGCCCTTGTTCTCACAGGACTTTCAATCCTATGAGAGGTGTAAACTAGTATTTGCAGACATATTTGCTGGCCTTTGTGGAATGAGTGCATAATAAATCACTCTCAATGTCTATGAAAATCCTCCAGGAGCCAAGGGAGGGAACATTGAGTAATCTGTATGAAACAGGCTTTACTAGTCTGTGGTTACAAAATTATGTCTCTTCTACATTTTCTGAATGACCTCAATTTGTCACTAGGGCTCCACTTTTAAACAGCCTAAAAATTAGGATTTTTCTGTAGTATCCTGAGCATTTTTTAGCATGGTCCTCATTTGTTCCTACAAACTTGTGCATCAACTGAAATCCGCCCTTGGTATCCTTTCTCTTCATATCCTGCTTCTCACTTGGCCTGCTCACTGTGCAAGAATGTCAGTGCCAAAGATACCAGTCCAGGTGCTTCCACCAAGTCCTATCCTGAGCCTGGCAAACATTCTGGTTCCGGGAGAGGCCAGGGAAACAAGCCTCCTTGCCAACTCCGTGCTACCTTTTCTTACCTAGGACTTGAATCAGGTCACATTCTCCTCAAAGTTATTCAAAATTCATCTTAAACAGCTACACAATTGCAGGCTCTCCACTCCTAAGACTAGACAGCCAATGTAAACTACTTCGAACATAAAGATAATACTGAATGAAAAAAACGTTGAAGAAGCACTTTAACATAAGATTTTATTACATTAAAATCATTCAAAGCAAGGCTACATGTGCCTATGAAAATGTACTTAATTTGCTTATGTAACACATGTCAAGGGGACTGGATATAAAGGCCAAACTCAAGAGCTGGAGATGGTGCTCTTCAGGAAGTGTGGGAGGAGAATGTGTCTGAAGGTTTCAAATAAGGAGCACTTGTACTTTATCGCTAATGTTTTATTTCTTCAGACAAGATTAATATTGACATCTTTTAACTAACATGTCCACATGTCAAGAGTGGTTTATTCTGGATTTTATTGCAAGAGACCAATATGACATAGTGGGCTCTGAAGAGGTCGCACCTGAGGTTCAATGTCACCTTGAGCATTTATCACCTGTGTGACATTGAATTTAGTGCTTAGCCCTTTTGTGCCTAAAGTGTAAAATAGAGACAATAATAGTACCTACTTCATAGACACCATGAACTTAGCAACCATATGTGTTAAAAATGGGGCAAACTCTCTTGTACTGAAATGCCTTTTAGGTTTTGGGGGGGAAATTGCTTGAAAGATTCATAAACTAGTAGACTACTTTCTTGAGAGAATGTAGTGGGTTTTAGCTGGATGTAACCTCTGTGCTTTGAAGAGGAAATATGTGAGTTGAAATTCAGCTGCTCATGCTGTCATATTCAGATAGAAACTCTAAAGTATTACCAGCAAAATATTTTTGACGTCTTTCAGTCTTAACAGGAATCAGGAAATGCTGCCAATATAATGAGCATGTCATTCTTATGAAATTTTATCTTTAATCATGCCCATTCCAAAACACAGTTTCCTGCCTCTTATGTGCATGATCTGACTCCAAATGCTAAACTACCAGGTTTTATCTAGTTCCAGCAAAGTCACCCACTTGCTCTCTGAATTCTCCTTAAAGCAAACATGCATATATTCCCAAAAGGATAGCCTTTCTGGGATCACACATTACAATCTCATACAACATCAATTACATGCAACCGAGTTTTGTCCAGGTTACTAAAGGGGTAGAAATATACTAGTAAAAAACAATTCTGTCATTAGGGAAAACTGGATGAACTTGGATGAATAAAATGCTATTTATATTTGGGATTGTGGAGGTTTCCTTCCTGGTGTGTAAATTATTTAAAGTAGCATTATTAAGGAGCCCACTAGACAATGTAAGACACATAAGCCGTAAAACTTACAACTCAATTGAAATGGAGTAAAATTTTAAAGATGGGCTTATCCTGATGGAAGCAAGAAGAGGGGAAGGAGAAGGAGGAAGGGGAGATGAAGGAAGAAGAGGTAGAGGAGAATAAAAGAGGAGGAGAGAAGGAGGGAGGAATTGAAAGAGGGAAGGAGAAAGGAAAGAAGGAAATGGCCTTAGAACTTGTAGAGGAGAGGTTTACAAGATAAGACATATTAATTTCAACCTGGCACTGAATAGAAAATTGTCAAAAATTAAAAGAAAAAAAATTTGTATGTAGAAATGGCAGATGAAGGTCAGTATAAGAAACATGACAGTGGTCAATGTGAAATGCTATAACTAAACCTTGACTATACATTCTAGGTCACCCAGAAAAACAGCACAACTAGGGGTCTGCAGAATGGGGTCCCCAAGTGAAAGTAGAGTGACCTCCAAGGAGTTGAACTTACTGAATCAACATAAACTGAGTTCTCTTAAACATATGCAAAAACCCTTATGGGGCTGGGTATTTCCCAAATCAAAGCTAGCTCTAAAATGAAAAGGCAAGTAAACGCTGCCTCAGTAAATTGGCTATTATTGCAAGGTGAGAATGTGTCAGTAACTAGGTGGTGGTCAGTGTGTAGTTTTGAAAAAAACTGAGCCATAGAGGGAGGATTGGGCAGTTTTTATCATCACCTTCCCTGGGAGATAATTCCAACCCTGAGAAAGACATTTGGTTGGCTGAGGACTCTATGAACTATTTCTTAAGCGTTTCCAAATGATTTATTTTTGTTCTTTTTGATACAAGAAGAACATTACTTCAGATGACAGCTTATCTGAAAGGTATAGTAAATGAAAAGCCACAGTGTAAGGTAAAATAATTACTTTTATTTTACTTCTTCTATATGTAGAATTGGCAAAATAAGTAATAAATTATAGAAAAAGTATGTCACTAGCCTTTTCTATTATCTTTGTGTGGTTTCTATCAGATATACATTTCATTAAAAAGCATTGCTATATCTAGTTACTCTATATGCCATGATTTTTCACTTATCTCTAAATGCTTTTCATATTTGTTATTGTTTTATTTCTTAAAACATTTTAAATAGAAAAAGTATAATGAGCCCCCATGTTCAAATCCCCAAATTTCAGTAATCATTAATCTAATCAATTCTTTATCCACACCAATCCACTCACCTCCATCCCCGATCTTGAATTTTTATAAACAAATCCCAGATATCATATCAAGTTATCCACAAATATCTCTGAAGCTATGGATTCCTTTTAAAAAAGTTAACAATACCATTATGTCATGTAATAAGTTAATTAAAATTCCCTACTATAACAAAATATCATTAAAATGTTTAAAATCCCTTTGTTTTTCTTATTAATGTTTTCGTTTTGTTCTTTATTTGCTTCATGATCTAGACAAGTTCCAAGTTAGATACTATATCTCTTAAGTTTTTAATCTATTGACTCATACTTCCTCATTTATTTTTTTTCTTTCCTTACAACTCATTTGTAAAAAATAAAAAGACTGGATTTTCCTGATTGAATTTCTGTGGTATTATCCAATATGTTCTTTTGACCATGTAATTCTAATACATTAGAATTCAAATCTAGAGAAGCAATCAGATTCAAATTTAGTTTCGTTTGCACAGTACATTTATTTCATTCTATAAAATTTTTTTCACATTTATATTGATGGATATTTCAATTATTTTATAGCTTTTTTTGTTCCTATGAACAATCCTTTAATGAAATTCCTCATGCATACATCTTTAAACATTTGTTTAATTACTTGCTTAAAATGCATTCTTAGAAATTTTATTGCAGAATCAAAAACCATGCACTTTTGAAATATTTGTTGGTACATATTGTCAATTGGCCTTCAGCAAAACTTGTACTTTTAAACCACATTTAACATATCTGAAGGTGTATTTCTTTACATTATAAAACAAAAAGTATGGCTTTTTAAAGGTATTTTAAAAAGTGAGAGTTTGTTTTTCTCTTTCATTAACTTACATTTTCATTATTTCTTTCACTACAATCATAATATAAAAGCTAACAAACTGATATTTTGATTCCTGCATCTTCCTCTTGTTCTCTGATTAGCATGAATAGGTGACTGACTGCCTTATGAAATCTAACTTGCTAAGACTGGGGAGAAGGGGGGTTTCCCATCAACGAGGTTTTGATTCACAGTGACTTGATTATATTGTCACTTAAATTACTTGCATCCTTGAACTCTTACTTTTATAGTAATACCATAGGAGTCAAATAAGAAGAGTCAAGTCTGACAACATGAAGATAATATGAAATGGTTTCAATTCTATAAATTTGAAGTCATTTATATTTAAAATGCGAAGCCATGAAGTTTCCTTTTTTATTCCCAGACCATTCTTTATATATTTTTTCTTTCTATTAAACAGAAACCCAAGAAGCTCTCTGGTTTTTTAAAATATATTTTATTAATTTTTTACAGACAGAAAGGGAGAAGGATAGAGAGTTAGAAACATCGATGAGAGAGAAACATTGATCAGCTGTATCCTGGACACTCCCTACTGGGTATGTGCCTGCAACCAAGGTACATGCCCTTGACCAGAATCAAACCTGGGACCCTTGAGTCCACAGGCCAATGCTCTATCCACTGAGCCAAACTGGTTAGGGCTGATTTTTTATTATTCCTGAAATTGCTCAAATGCTTCCATTGGAGTATAATTTGCTTTATCCAGCATTGTGCTTTGTGCCTGGCAGGTAATTCCTTTCTACATAAAATTTCCGATGCAGTTGTATTGGTCTGGAGTTGAGCTTTAGAAGCTGATCATCCCCAAGCTCACAGGAGAGGTGCACAGCAGAGCATCTTTTCTTGTAGAATTGCTTATTTCTTGGCTGCCTACAGAGATGTCTTCGGGATAATATATTAGGCTATTTCATGTTATCACCTTGGGAGTTTTGCTATTCTTTTGTTATTTTTCTGACAAATTAGTAGCTAATGTGAGACAGTGACAGGGAGTTTTCTTGTTTTCATTTCTGTAATAAGTTTGAAATCAATTGAAAATCATTTTAGAAAATAAAAAGTCCTTCCTTGATTAATCCAAATGTTCTGTATTTAACTAGTAAACTTTGTGCTAGGCTAGAAAGCAACATATATGAGAAAACTCACTACAGGAAGATCATGAATATGCTACCACCTCCACACAATAAATCACAATATATTTGACATGAGTCAGAAGTGTTAATTAATGTGAACTGAGTCCTTCATCTCCTAAAGAAAGATATGTTCATGCACTAATTTTCCCTACTTGTTTGTGATCTTATTTGGAAGCTAGAAGCCCGATGCACAAAGATTCATGCCAGAATGGGCCTTCTTTTCCCTGGCTGCTTGCACCGTCTTCACTCTGGCCTGGAACTGCCTTTCCACCTTCCCATGCTGCTCAGAGACCCAAAGCAGCCTGGGGTGGTGTGGAACGAGACAAGTTTCCCATTCTGCCCCCGGCTGCTGGATGCCTGCATATGCAAATCAGCCCACCATCTTTGTTGGTTTACTTTGCATGCTCACTCCTGATTGCCTGGTGGGTGTTGTGAAGGTACTGTCAATTAGCATGTTACTCTTTTATTAGGTAGATAGGGTCTTTGCAGATTGTGAGGGTGGACTCTAATCCAATATGTCGAATAGTCTTATAACAATAGGGAAATGTGCATACACAGGAAGAATGATGTGTGAAGACAGAGAAACACAGAGAGAGGAAAGACGAGACAGCCATATGAAGTTGGAGGAAGAGACTAGAGTTATGTAGCCCCAAAGGAAGGAGTGCCTGCATACCAGAAGCTGTGAGAGGCAAAGAAGCTATCTCTCTTGGAGGCTCACAGGGAGGCTGGCCCTGCCCATACCTACATTTTGGACTCCTAGCCTGCAGGACTGGGAGATAAACTTCTACTGTCTTAAGTCATCTAGTTTATAGTACTTTGCTATGGCAGCCCCAGCAACTTAATATGGTAACTACATTTGAGAACATGGAGAAGACATGGGGTTGCAATAGAGGCAACCTCTTGGAGGAGGCAGCAGTTTGGAAATTGATTTTATACTTTGAGTATAAAGTGGGGTGATGGAAAAAAAATCACTTTTTTTTTTCAAGAAGTCCTCTTTATTTTCCCCCTAGAATAGTTTAGGTGCACAACTTATATATTTTGCTGGCACATTGTAAGTTCCCTTTGATAGATATATAAATATTTATTGCAAGTACTTAATGAATATAATTTTTGATCAACTGAATTCCACTTTTTCTCCTTGTTCTTTGTTGATGTAAAGAAGTAGTGCCTATCAGGATTGTTCAGTGTTCTCCAAATAAGATTAACATGTATGTTCCAATGTTTCCCTTCAAACGCACACACACATATACTCGTGCACAATGAAAATGCACACAGAACAATATCAGATTAACCAAAGAACATGCACCCACATGAAACCAGCTTTCCATGTTTTTGTCAACGTCTGCAATCTTGGCTTCACAAACAGTCTTACTCAAAAACAGAGTGAAAATTCGAGGTTAAGGGCATATTCATTATTTTACCTATTGAAACACCGTAAGGTAAAAGGATGGTAGGAAACATGGTTTCAAACAAAATAAACAAAATAAAAGTCTAATTATTAAAAGTTATGTTTATCAGAAACTAGAAACCTACCTTTTATTCTAAATAAAAGAGCAAAAACTAAGTCACCCATAGACTGCATGCGGTTATTCTGTTACAAATCTACCTTTAATCTTAGAAATTGGTATATTCTTTCCAATCAGTTAGTTCATTCTAGTCCTAGGTTAATTCATGTATAGACCTCCAATAACATAGTAGGGTGCTATTCTTTTCATATTTTTTTTAATCTTGTAAGAGCAATAAGCTGAGTTATGTGTCCTTCCTGCTATTTGATTAGCATGCTATACGTGGATTCTGTTAACAGTAGATAATAGGCCCACCAAATAGCGTTAAGACAACTTGTGTATTTCATCATTCTATTTTCTCTATAAAAGCTTTCACATCTGAACTTTTGTTTTTCTGCATTAGCAAATACATAGAAAATAAGAATGACCAGGCTTTCTGTTAACAATCTTGAAAGCTCGATCAACTCATAGCAATTGTTAATACACTTCAATATTACAAGAGAAATTCACACAGTTGCCTGTTGCCGACCTCTTCATTTCTAACTGGCCTGCAGTGGGACGGAGATGCTTCAGTCTCTGGCAGTGAGCAGCAGACGTAAGTGTTAATCCTGAACTCCGCACAGTGACCCCCTAGAAGTGCCGAGCCGTGTCTGGCAGCTGGCGATTAGGAAAGAGTTGCCAGTGGGGCTCCCCAGGCCTGCCCGCTCCACAGTGATGATGACTGAGGTCAGCGAGAGGAAAGCTACCCCAGACTCCCAGAAGCAGCTGTCATCAACACAGAGAAGCCAAAAGCAATCCTTTCCAACCAAATCCCTTATCAGAAATTTCCTTCACATCCAGTGATACAGTCTATCTCAGAATGTACAGTGACATGACAGTTCTTTATATTGATAGCCTGCTGTTTCTTTTCTTAGAAACCAAAAGCTCTCAGCAGCCTCCTACTTGTCCTTAGAGAGAAGCTGCACGCTTTAATATATTCTTATTGCCTTCCTATATGTGCATATTGTGGATGTTCATGTTTAACAGTAATGAGTGGTGATAAATCACTTGCAAATGACGTTGTCCCTGGTGTTGCTTTATATGACTATCAACTTCCATCGATAAGAGGGACTCATTCATTTGGTGCCTTATCCCTTTCTTTCCTGCCATGCTTCTAGTACTGCTTTTTTTTTTTTTTAACTTTTGAAGTTGTTTTTTGTGTTGTTTTTTTTAACTTCACTGTGAGCACTTAGAGGAACAAAACGAAGCAAAAATAAGTGAAACAAAAGTTGTTCTTTAAGAGGAGGAGGAGCGTGATTAGAATCTGACATAGAGATGTGTGTATATGTTTTCCAGGCCTTTCCCCTGCACAGGAGCACCGTTCATTGTCACAGATAACTGTGAGTTGATTCTTCGTGGATTAGTGCTGGGTCAGGCCCCGGGAAGGATTAGTTCCACCAGATTAACATGTGTTTTCCTTGTCAAGTCAACCTGAACCCTCACAGGCAAAGTCAGGGAGGTCCGACGGTCCTTGGACACATCCTTCCTGTGCAGAGAGGCCAGGGCAGCTTCCAGAACAGAATAGACATGTTCAAAAGGCTTCCTGGGGGAACAGGCAAGCACCTATTGACAAACCGTGAAATCGCAAATGAATTGGGGATTTCCCTTTGAGTGTCTGCAAGTGGTTTATCTAGAGTATTTCTACATAGAAACAATCTACCTGTCCTTAGTAAGGGACAGATATGTAAGGCATGTCATATTCAGGGGATGGATAACAATAAAGAAAAAGGATTAAGTGCTTCCACATAATGATTCAAAGTTAAAATGCAATATTAATTACACAGAACAAAGCCTGAAATGATCCATATAATATTATGCTTTAGGTAAATAAACTTGAAAAATGAACAGCTAGAGACCTGAATATTTATATGTTGGTAAATGCACTTATTTATCTATTAGGTAGGTAGTTTGTCCTAGGGAGGAATAGCTTAAAAGAACCTGCTAAAAGTGGTTAGTGCTTATTATGGAAGGAAGGAAATACTCTTTAAAAGATTGTTACTTTCTGCATTACTTACATTTCATAAATGGGCATGTGTATTGTTTTTATTTTTATTTTTTGTAAAGCAAGGTCAGTACCAATTTACCAGTTATGTAGGTGGCATCATTTAGGGCACTATCGGCAGGTGTTTTTCTTTCTTAACTTCATAATAAAATAGCGGCACATTAACAACCACAAATCTTATAAAGTTACATAGAAAAATATTGTCCTACACTAGAAATAAAGTTTAAAGCTCACAAATATTATAAAATACTTTTATATATAAGCAATTTAAGTGGTAATGAGGACTGAATAGAATTCAGTCTGCATTGGGAGTCAAACATTGTATTTCTACTTAGATTCTGAAATTGTTCTGTTAGACTTCCAATGTATTGTAGAGAATAATGATTAAAATTCATAATCATAAAGAACATAGGACTTTAGGAGGTGGCAGTTTGAAGTGACCAATCACAGACCAAGAGGAAAAGAGAGAGAGAGAGAGACTAAAACCTAAGCTGTGTTACTATTAACAAACCTTTTTGACAAAGAGAGTTGGCACTTTTGTTCAATTTAGTCACTGCTGTTTCCTCACTGCCTAGAACATTACCTGGCATTAGCTAGATTTTCATAAAGACTTGTTGAATAAATGAAGGAAATGTCTAAACATTGTGAAAAAATAATTTCATTTTTTCTTTGCCTTTTTAATTTAAGAGAATTAAAATGTTATAATTACATTCTATGAAAAATACTTAACACTAAGAAGTGTAGGCAATGGCAAAGTAAAATTAACTGCATGTATATAGAAAATGTGCAATTTAAATTCAATATTTTACTATTCTATTTTACTGATATTAGAATTTAGGTATGTTAACTGTCATTGAATTAATAACTTCTTTGTTATTAAATATACACTTTACTATAGATAGATGGTATATAATTTGTGCATGTGTCCATAGCCCTAATTTCAGATGCATTTGAAAACAAACAAACATACACCTTGGACTCAAGCATTTATGATAGTTCAGGAATTTAGCGTACTGCCCATAATTCCTACAATGTTTCTTCTTCATTCAACCACAGCACTTAGGATTAAAACAAAATAGTTCAACTTCACTCAAGACAAGAAAAATTTTAGAAAGAAATGTAACATTTATTTATGAATCTGGAGCAGCATTCTATCATCAAATTACTGGTCAAAGTTCAAAAACGTTCATGCCTGTCCCTTGCTTGTGTGGACCAGTTGGCTGAGCATTGTCCCATGCACCAAGAGATTGCTTGTCCAATCAGGCCGCATGCCAGGGTTGCTGCGGGTTCAATCCCCAGTAGGGGATGTGCAGGAGGCAGAAGATAGATGTTTCTCTCTCCCTCTCCCTTTCTCTCTTTCTAAAATCGATTTTAAAAAACATTTTTTAACAAGTATCCCTGCCAAAATAATGATAGATACAGCAATCTCCATCACTCTAGAAAATGTACACCAAACATTTGTGGGAATAGGTAAGGATACAAAAGGCATAAGATATATAGATAATTGTAGAAATTTGAATTACTGAAACAAATAAAATGATGTTGCTACTTTTTTTCCTTGAAAAAACATGGGCAAAACTAAGCAAACACATCCAAAGTCTAATGCAGTGGTCGGCAAACTCATTAGTCAACAGAGCCATATATCAACAGTTCAACAATTGAAATTGCTTTTGGGAGCCGAAAACCGACTTCTGCGCATGGGCCACGAAGTTTCAATCGCACTGTATGTGCTCGCCCGCACGTGGTATTTTGTGGAAGAGCCACACTCAAGGGGCCAAAGAGCCGCATGTGGCTCACGAGCCATGGTTTGCCAACCACTGGTCTAATGCAAGCATGTCAAACTCGAGGCATGTGGCCTGCCATCCGTGAGTTTGACATGCTTGGTCTAATGTAAAATAGGCAAATTTGAAGAACCAAGATGGCGGTGTAGATAAATGCTGTTACTTACCACCTTCTACAAGCAAATAAAAATTATAACTAAAATACAGAACAGCCATCATTTAAAACTGCCTGAAATCTGACTGAATGGAAGTCCTACAACTAGAGAAGTGAAGAAGAAAGCACATTGACACTGGTAGGAGGGACAGAGGCGTGGAACAGGATGGTCCTACACCTATGTGTGGTGTGTTTTTAATTGGGAGAGAGATAGTCTCTATGGAGGTAGCCTATGATGAGCAAAAGGTTCTGCCCCCACACCAGACCCCAGCCCAGGGTTCCAGAGCTAAGAGAAGTCCCATAACTTCAGGTTGCAAAAACCAGTGGGAATTGTGGCTGAGTGACATAGAGACTGCTAGAGAGAGCAAGATATTGAAATCCTATTTGAAGAAATCATGACCAAAAACTTCTCCTACCTGGTGAAAGAAATAGAATTACAAGTTCAGGAAATGCAGAATCCCTAACAAGAGGAACCCAAAGAGGCCCACACCAAGACACATCGTAAGGGTTAAAGATAAAGAGAGAATCTTAAAAGTAGCAAAGGAAAAACAGTTCATTAACTACTAGGGAGTGCCCATTCAACTGTCAGCTGACTTCTCAACAGAAACTTTGCAGGCCAAAAGGGAGTGGCAAGAAATATTCAAAGTGATGAATGGCAAGGACCTACAACCAAGATTACTCTACCCAGCAAAGCTATCATTTAGAATTGAGGGTCAGATAAAGAGCTTCACAGACAAGAAAAAGCTAAAGGAGTTCATCACCACCAAACCAGTATTACATTAAATGTTCAAGGGTCTTCTTAAAGAAGAAGAAGAGATAAAAAATATGAACAATAAAATGGCAATAAATAATTGAATCTAAAAATCAAAATAGAACAAGAACACTAATGAACAAAATAAACTGATGAATGAAATATAACCAGAGGCATGGAAATATGGAACAGACTGACAAATCTCAGAGGAAAGGGGGGCAGGGGTGGAGAGGGGGATGGGAAGAAATTAACCAAAGAACGTGTATGCATATATGCATTACCTATGGACACAGACAATAAGGTGGTGAAGGCCTGTGGCAGGGTGGGAACCTCATGGAGGAGGGCAAAGGGGGAAAGGGGGAAGAGGAACATCTGTAAAATTCTCAACAATAAAGATTTTTAAAAAGTAAAATAAAAAATAGGCTAATTCCAGATTTGTTAGGCGTGTTTTACAATTATGGGTGCACTCAGAAATACTATCAAACATATTTCCACAATGTTAAGTCCATGGTGTATATGTAACATTCTAGACACTCACCATTTACCAAAGGCACACATTCTTTTTTTTCCCAGCTGCGAAAAAATATCAACCTCGTCTATGCAGCAGTTTATTCAAATTGTCTTGGCAGGAAAATGAGGTGTATTTCTTAAAGTAACTGAGCAAACCATGAAGCACAGCTGTTTTCTCTCTGCTGAGACAAATGATCCCTGGCTTGCTCATTCCGAGCAGACCCCAGAATGTGTAATCACAGCACTTTGCTTAGTCTAAATCCAAGGAAGGACTTTCTACAAAGCCTTTTCATTTCTAAGGAGAGTAGCAAGCTTCCTGTAAAGGCAGATGTTTGGAGTTGTATTATTTTAGCTGTTTATTGAGCACCAAGTATGTCCAAAGTGTGGTTCAGAACAGACATCTCTCTTACCTGTCTGGCCTCCCCACCTGTAATAGCCCAGAGAGTATGGTGTGATTTTCTTCACTAAGGATCAAAAAGGGTACTCATGTTCCTTCAAATTTTAAATACACTCCTAAGTTAAAAAAAAAAATAGCCAAAGGGTGTTTTTTGTCTTAACTTGTGTAAAATTTCACTTTGAATAATGTTACTCGCAAACTGAATACAGCTGTTCTGGAGAGATTTAAAGTGTGCACAGTGAGAAAGGATAGAAAACTTGTGACAATGGGAAATATATGAAGCCCCTAGAATAATGCTTCTTCAACTATCTCTGGTGAAGAAGCTTTTCAGAAAAAATGTTTTAATGCATCCTGGATATTTTTGTGAAATACAATAAAGTGAATTGTTGGGAAAATTAAATGTAAAGTAAAACACATACAAATTGCAAGCCCACTTTCATGTACTTGAATGCCATGGCAATGTAATGTAATATTGATATGAGTTTTAGAAATCTTCTTTATTTCTATATTCATGTCATGGGAGACATGTAATAAACATTCCACAGATAAAGAGTGATCTCCATACCTCATTTTGAGTAGTTCTACTTTATGGCTTCATCTAGAAAATAATAATCTATATATATAAAAGGCTAAGTATCCCTCCCACCAGAAGCTATGATGTGCACTGACCACCAGAGAGCAGACACTCAATGCAGGAGCTGCCATGATGCCCACTGGCCATTTAAAAATAAATGGCACCATGGACCTGGCACCAACAAACCAACACTCAGCTTCCACCAAGTGGGACACAGGCCCCGTCATCACCTCAGAGCACTAAATCACAGCCAACGCTGCCAAGACCCCATGGCGCAAAGTGTAGCCTACAGCCCAGCCCAGCTCAGCCCAGCCCGAAAATGGTATCTGTGGGCACAGGGTAATGATGTCACATAGTAACGCCCAGTTTCCTTTCCCTAGTGACTAGCTCCTTGGAGTTTCTTCAGCTCAGGAGCACGACTTGCTTTATAGCCAGGTACAAACATTTTACACTTTAACCAAATGTCTGTGAAGCATTTTCCCATGCCTCATCTCATTTGATCCTCACAGAAGTCCTAGAGTAGGTAGATAGGAGACTTGGTGGAATCCTATTTTCTTTTCATTAGTCAGAAAATGGAGATTTAGAAAGCTTAGAATTCTGATCTGACTGAAAAGAAGTAAGAAATGGTGAACCTAGAAAATGACTTCAGGTTTTCTCACTGTGCAGAATATAGTCAAACACTGCTGCAGTTAAATATTTTACCCTTTGTTCTCCCTGCATGATCTACAGTAATAATCTGCTTTGAGTTGATATTTACTGCTGTGTTGCTGACAATTACCTGAAAGAGAAGTTGGGGTGCTTCACCAGGCTGGAAAATGTTTAGCTAAATCAGAAAGCAGGTCTAATTAAGCAAGTTTATTCTATATCTAAAAAAGCTAAGTTGACTTGTGCATGCACGATACTTATAAAACTCTTGCTGGCACCAATTGATCTGTCATTGTCAATTGTGAATTTGGTTGACACTTCTATTATAGAGAAAGGGTGTATAGCAATATTAAAATATTTCTCCTAATTAATTTCCTTTCAATGTGCACAAATGTGTGCACCAGGACACTAGTCCTATATAATGAAGAGGTAATATTCAAATTGACCATCACTCCAATACACAAGATGGCCATCCCCAAGTGGACACAAGATGGCAGCAAAAGATGGACAGGCCAGCAGGGGAGGGTAGTTGGGGGGAACGAGGCCTACAGAGGAGGGCAGTTGGGGTCAACCAGACCTGCAGGGGTGGGCAGTTGGGGGTGACCAGCCTGCAGAGGAGGGCAGTTGTGGGGGACCAGGCTGGCAAAGGAGGGCAGTTAGGGGTGACTGGGCCAGCAGGGGAGGAAAGTTGGGGACAACCAGGCCTGCAGGGGATGACAGTTCAGGTTGACCAGGCCTGCAGGGGAGGGCAGTTATGGGTGATCAGGCTGGCAGTGGAGGGCAGTTAGGGGCAATCGAGCTGTCAGGGTAGGGTAGTTAGGGGTGACTGGACCAGCAGGGGAAGGCAGTTGAGGATGACAAGGCCTGCAGGGGAGGGAAGTTAGGGGTAATTGGGCCAGCAGGAGAGCAGTTAGGCATTGATCTGGCTGGCAGGGGAGTGGTTATGGGGGTATCAGGCTGGCAGGCAGAAGCAATTAGGGGCATCAGGCAGGTAGGCAGGCGAGCAGTTGGGAACCAGCTGTCCTGGATTGTGAGAGTGGTGTCCGACTGCCCATTTAGGCCCATCGGAATTCGGCCTAAATGGGCAGTTGGCCAGCCCTCAAGGGGTCCCAGATTGGAGAGGGTACAGGCTTCGGCTGAGGGACAACCCCCTCTTGTGCACAAATTTTGTGCACTGGGCCTCTAGTATAATATAAATTACTATCAATGTTATTATTATAAATTATTATATTATATTTATTAATATTTTTCAGAGTTCATGGGTCACATCAGGCTATAATGATCCATCAGGTTGTAACAAACAGATCTATAGCGTGTGTGTGTGTGTGTTTCTAAAAGTCCAAATTCATATGCATAAAAACTTTTTGTAGAAGCCCAAAACATAATCAGACCCAAATGTTTATTTGCTCTGGGAGTTAAAGTCTTGAGTTAGAATTCCTGCAGAATTTTCAAACTATAGATAAAAATGCTATAAACTGACTTAGGAAAGATAGA
The DNA here is from genome assembly GCA_026230045.1 of Corynorhinus townsendii. Taxonomy (NCBI): domain Eukaryota; kingdom Metazoa; phylum Chordata; class Mammalia; order Chiroptera; family Vespertilionidae; genus Corynorhinus; species Corynorhinus townsendii. The sequence goes on from JAPDVU010000001.1 coordinate 220,620,381, forward strand.
AAAAATATTAAAAAAGAGTATATTTTCTCACATTTGACTATGGGTACACATTGAAAGAAAATGCAAAATAAATGATAACTGTTATTCCACAAGCAGTTTTAAAAATGCTTCTATTCATCCTGAAAAGTACTGAGCAAATTACACTGTATGTAATGTCAGTGCTCACCACAGCATGCTGGGTATGTTAAGATTTCAGAACCACTATCAGCCATTGCTAAGTGATGTAATATTCCAAAAGGAATGTTACAGCTGTAAAACCATAATAAAAGATGATAGTGGTGATGGTGGTGGTGGTGGTATGTGGGTGTTTAGAAATCACCATCTTAAAAGAATAGATATGGAGACTAACAATTATTACAAAGTTGTAATCCCTGGCTCATTCATTTTAATACAATCATAGAAACAATAAAGTGGAGAAGAGATTAACATGGCAATGTGAAAATTAATCAGAAAATCTCCACACCCCGTGGAAATTATTTGCTGTGCCACTTAGTCTGGAGAACTGCTGGCATATTTCATTCCAAGTTCATGAACCATAGCATGCTTGGAAGGAAACAGAAAAGGAACAACCGCAAGATTGAACCAGACTGGGGAGGACTTGCAACATGTCATCTGGATGTGATTCCTTTCTCACCATATTTTCAGCTGCACTAATTTCAAACTTGGAGGATGTGGTTAAGTCACTTGTGAGGAAACAGACCTGCCCATTCCCAGTACCATTCAATTATATGACCTGCAGAGCATGAGAACTGGGCTCGAGCACTACGGAAGCCATACAAAGATGAAAGAAAGAAAACAAGTTAGATAAAAGAGAGGGCACACACAATCCTTTCCTTCAGCGGATCCTTGCCTCTACTGTTTTTTGGGAGGATCAATTAGAAATGGAGAACATTTTGGAAGTTTCCTGTTGATGTCAATTGGAGAAAATTGCTGTGGAAGCATGAACACTCATGCAGATTGCCACCACTAATAAAGCAGGTGAGGTTTGCCACAAATCAGTTTTCAGGTGTTTGTTTTTCCCAGCAAATGGAACACTCATGATAAAAGACCATGTTACTACAAATAGCATACATTTGGCTTCCCAAACTTTATTTGCTCCAGTAGTAAGTTCAATGGTGTTGGGTAAATTCAGACAGCTCAACTGTCCTCAGTATTCTGCAACATTGATGGCATGGCACCAATTCTATAGGCGAAGAAACTACTCTCTCAAGATTAGTATTAAATGTAGAATTCTCCTAGATGAAAGCTTTCTCCGCGTTAAGGTGCATAGAGATATTTTTTTTCTCAGAGTATGTAAGTAACATATGAGCCTACTAGTATATGCCACTTGCAGGCATACATCAATAATAGATAGGAAGGAGAAAGATTCTGGAATTGTTGTACATTGCATGATAGCCTCAGAGAGCTGTTGATCTCATCTTCCAGAAACACTGGCCTCATGCTCCCTACTTAGGTCCCGTATTGGAAATGTAAGCTCAGATGAGAACCCAGGAATAGCCCTGCTATATAGCAACATTGTCCCTGGGCTCGGACAAGACAGACGGTCCCACCAAAACGATAGGAATGAGAATGATTATCGCCCAGTAAGTATGCAAAGATTCCAGTGATGCTTGGATTATGTTTATGCTCTTTCCTCCTAGAAAATATTTCTATTAGTAGAAATTTTTATTTTGTAGGGTGTATCATCATTTTTGAGGCAAACCTACAACTTGAGCTGGAACCTGGAAGATCTTTGTTTTTTGAAGATCTGTTTCTTACTATTTGTGCCAGTTTAGGTAAGTTTCTTAAACCTCGTGATCAGGGTAACTCAGACAGTTATCCATACCTATTATACCTGTCTCCCGTGCAGGGCATATCAGGATAATCTTCAGAATGAGATGATGGCACTTCCAGACAAGATCATCAGACAGATAGTTCTACTCATAGGCTGTCACAGCAAAAACAAATGAACAAAAATGTATACATCTAAGACAATATATCTAATAGCAAGTGATTTTTAATTATTCCTAACTGAACTGGAAAGTTCAATTCACAATACAATACCCTGGCAATTGTTATTCCTAATATCACCCTGTAGGCTCACAGGGGGGCATGTAGCACACAGTTATTTTCAGCTCACAGCAAGGAGAAGTGTGTGAAAGGGTTACCCCTGTGCCAGATACACAAAAGGTGATCCCATCCCTCCACCTCCCCACTGAGCACCCTTTTCTCTGATGAAAATGTTCTACCTGCAAATGATCTATTTAGAAGTCATTTTAGCTTGAAATTGGGTTTTAGAAAATAGCCATCAATAAGGTGTCTCACCAAAATGGGGTTTATATCTTATTTACTTTACTGTTTTTCTTCTTTTTCTATTTTCCTCTATTTCTTTCTTAATTTATTTCTTAGTAATTTTACTTTTCCAGTCAGAAGATAGAACCCCTAGCCTTGGACTTCTTTGAAATGGCAAAATAAAGAATACTAGTTCTCTACCTTTATGTTGCAACTGACAAGGAAGAAGGTAGAAGAAGGGATTTTGAGGAGGATATATTTAGAATCTTAGGGGCACTAGGGGACATTAGCACATGTATAACACACATAGACATACCTATACTATACATGCACTATCACACACACATATACATGCACACTGAAATTTCCTTGAATGTATTCAGCAGAATGTAACATCAGTGGATTGTTATTTTATTATAATCTACATAGAAAAAAACATACTTTAAATACTTAACCAAATTGTAGTATTTTCAATGAATATAGCAGAAAGAAAAATCAAGCCGACTTAAGTGTATTCCTAGATATAATAGCATTGTTTTGAGTTATGAATAGTGATTCAGTCTCTATTCTTAATGAAACTAACGGTACAAGAGAATAGAGCTACCTTCCCATTGTTCATTTGCAATTTACATCAGCACGGAAACATTAACTCAAAACAGAGATCAGGTTTATAAGCTGCTGATCAAAAGAAGCTTAATGACCCAGGTGTGGAGGCTCATGCTTATGGACTGTGCTTCTCTTGGTGTAGTGAAAAGAAAACATATGAGAGATGTACCCAGCCAATGCCAACCGGCTGACAGTTTGATTGTGTTTGAAAGGAGAGTATTTGAGCAGGAGAAACTCCCTGGTTCACAGCCAGTTTCTTCCATAAATACAGACACACACCAGACACCAGACTCTCGTCATATGCACTTGAACACAGAGAAAGGCTGGCTGCTGGGAATGCAATCAGGGAGGACTGGCTTAGAAGTTGTCCTCTGTTTAATCTGGGCTGACTTCCTGTATCAAGAAGAACAAAGTGAGTGTACTTGGCTACCTGTACCTTTATCTGCAACTGTTCCCCCCAAAGGTGATTGATTTGTCTCATGTTTCTACCAACTGATGGGACCCCAATTTAGGACTGTATTACAGATTGAATTCATCTTGTATATGTTTTTTCCTTATTGTACTAATTCAGGATCACAATTTCCTATGATTAGCTGTGAAAATAAAAATGTTGCTCAGGTTGACTTTAAGAAGCATGTTTGTATTCAGTTCAAAACATTTGCCTCTCACCTCCCTTTCCCCAGTTGATCAGAAATAATCAGAAAATGTTTACAGCAGGCAGTCTACAACTTGTCTTCCAGACGCATAATGTGAATCCACACGTGACCATAGCGTGCTTGTATAGACCAGTGATTTTCAACTGGTGTGCCTTCAAGAATTTTTTTTAAATTTTAATTACATAACTTTATTTATGTATATTTTAATTAAATTTTATTGGGACGACGTTCACCAACATGAACATATAGGTTTCATATGTGGATTACTAATTTACAAAATCTGTACATAGGACCATGTTCCCACCACCCAAAGTCAAATCAAGAATTTTTACAACATGAAATACCCTATTTAGTCAGGGACACTGACCTCTTTTACCTTAGAGCATAAAATTAAAAAAAAAAATGACAACAGCCAACATAAGAATAGCCATTTGGTGTGAATGAATCAAAATCAGACCTATTTTTTTGTGAGATGGGCAACAAATAGAATATATTTTTGGTGTGCCCAGAATCTTAGTAATTAGTTCATGTGTGCCATGAGATGAAAAAGGTTGAAAGTCACTGGTATAGACTATCACACAAAAGCCCCAAGTTGCATAAGGAGATGCCCAGATTGAGGGGGTGGGGCTAGGAAGGAAAGTAAGAGAGAGCAAGCAAAACACCTGTTTTCCAGGGTACAATGCATATGAGTGTTGTTGGGGGAGTCTCCAGTAACTAGAACTCTAAGGTGTGCAAATCTCATTAGGATTGGTTTAGAGAAAGGCTTTGTCAGAGGAATTCAGAGAACAAAGAGCCTAAACCACCTTTAAGGATTTAGCCAATGCCCTGCTCTTTAGGGTGCCAACATTCACTCTCACAAGTCCCTCAGTGGAGGCAAAAACAAAAATGAGGGCAACATTTTTATTTAGTTAAAATTTATTGTCCATATAAATGTCTCACCCTCTCCAGTAAATAAATGTCAAGACAGAAATATGACAAAATATTTGGGTCATGGTAAATCAAGGTCCAAATTTAAGTGTGATGACTTTTAACTACTGGGTATATATTTTGCAGCTAGAAGGCGGGGCGGGGGAGGGGGGTTTGTTTCTTCACTGATACGTACAATTAGCTTTGCAAAAGGAAAAAAATAAAAACCTCAATTTATTGTTTCTCAGGGGTGAGTCCAGCATTTAAACTACAGCACCTGATGTCATCTTCAACTAAACAAAATGCATTCACCCAACACCATTGGGGCAGGAGGAGGGAGAAAGTGTATGCAGGTATGTGCATGACTGTGAACCTCTTCAAACCAAACATGTCACCCTGCCCACTTCTTTCTTAACTAAAGCAAAAGCTATGACAAGCCACCTTTGTTTTTGTACAACATCCATCAGGTTTACAGTTGACCCTGCTGATCTTCCTCTCTTCTCCTTTCTTCTTGACTGCTTCCAAAGAATGATTCTTCTGTAGATGGCCCGCCAGCCAGGACTCAGCAACACCTGTGTTTATTTAACAAACTGATGCCTTGTAGTTGCCTTTTTTCCCCCCAGCATAAATGTATCTGAGAGGAGTTAATGGTGCCCAGTAGCATTATTATAATTAAGATTCTTTCAGTGTATTCATAACAAACTGGAGATTTCCAAATACAACCTGGAAATATTTTGTGAGCCATTTAAGAATCTAGTACTAGAGATTATTTTTTATGGCTCAAACAAAAAAAATGTAATTTGGGTCTAATTTGTGGTTATTGGGATAACTAATCACCATGCTTCTTACTCGTTAATTTTTTCTTTAAAGCCAGGCTTTTATGTCCAGTATGCTATCATTCTTATTTACATGTGATTAACCATGAGAGGAAATTATTTGCATCTGTATAGTGCCTTAGATTCTTCTGTCACATTTTCTCCAAATATTCCCCCAAATGAGTACTTAGGTAACAGAACATAAAATGGGATTTTTTGTTGTTTTAGCATTTTGGCGAATGTCCAAAGCTGAAACTGATTGCTTTAAAGTACCACTGCATTTAAGAGGGTAGCTAGACACATCAATAACACATCCTGGAAAAGAACAAAACCATCTCTGACACCCTTTACCCAAGACCCACCTGCAACCTGTATTTACAGGCTAAAGGTTCATCAGGGTAAAGGGAGCTCATTTAGAAGAGTGTTGAGTGTTGAGAAGACAGGGAGTGGAGTGTCTTTTTCCTCACTTCACAAATAAAGAGAGAAGGGCTTCAATGAGACCACTGGAAGAGAATGAACCTGTTTTCCAGGAGGGGCAACCAGAAATGCTCTCTCCAGCTGCATCCTTGCCTAAGGCATACACCCACAGTTTCTCATTCTGCTAATGTCGCGTGGAATCTAAGGGGGATACAAAAGATGTATCTGACCCCATATGAAAATACCCATTATTTTCATATCTGCCAAACCATTATGTGCAGTCAATGCATCAGAGTATCAGCTGAAGGGGCTTTTCATTTATTCATTTTACCTTTTTGCTCTCATTATAATTTTTGGCATGAACGAGCATGAACAGGTATAGCTTACAGTGGTGAGAGTGACTGCAGGAAGAAGAGGGAAAGGTTAGATCCTGAGAAATATCCCCTGACACCTGTCCCCTCACCATGGGGCCTCTCAGTCTGGGTGAGGCTGAAATGGGAGAAAGGGGGAGACGTAATGTGAGGGTGTAGTGCATATTGTAAGATCATAAGTTAATATGATTCAAAGGTCCAAAAGTGGTAGGAAAACATTGGGACCTTCCTTCAATGCTATCAAGCACTGGGAAAGGAAACCCAACAAGTGCTTGACATTCAAGACGGGAGAATGTCAACAAACCAAGTCCACTAAGAAGTCATAGTAAAAATGATCTGTGTAGTTTCAACAGCAGTATGAATGTATCTATCTTTATGTTATTTTACAAATTAGTATCCTTAAAAGAATACAAGTTCACAAAGAGCCCTTAGCTTTCTGGATCTTACTTCAACCCTAAGCAGAATTTTGAAGCCGATCACAGTAGTGTAAGGAAACTGCCCAAGTCAGAAACTATCAAGAGAGATCGTCTTGGAATTACCTGCTTGAATTCATGAGAAAGGATAATATATGGAAGTTAATAAATGGAATGAACTAAATCTGAATTTGAGTTTCTGCTACAATATTTACTGTATGATTGGGAACCAGATACTTTTCTCTGTTTTTCTAACCAGTCATTTGTAAAACAATAAAGGATAAATATGAAAATAGCCATTGATTTGTTGAAAGTAGTAAATGAAATAGCTTATATGTCTCTCTGCTAATAGTTTTAGGTAGGTAGGTAGATAGATAGGTAGATAGATAGATAGATAGATAGATAGATAGATAGATAGATAGATAGATAGATTTCAGAGAGAGGAAGGGAGAGGGAGAGAGAGATAGAAACATCAATGAGAATCGTTGATCCATCAGCTGCCTCCTGCAGGCCCCACACTGGGAATTGAGCCAGCAACCCAGGCATGTTCCCTGACCAGGAATTGATCCATAGGTCAACTCTCAACCACTGAGCCATAGGTCAACTCTCAACCACTGAGCCATGCTGGCCGGGCATCTCTGCTAATATTTTGATGCAACTTTTCCCCTTCCTTCCTCCTCCTCCTCCTCCTCCTCCTCCTCCTCCTCCTCCTCCTCCTCCTCCTCCTCCTCTTCCTCCTCCTCCTTCTTCTTCTTCTTCTAATCTTTTTGTTTGTTTGTCTGTTTCCTTTCTCTTTGTTGTTCTCCCATTCATTTTCAGAAATTGTTAGTTTTTCTCCTTTTTCTTCTGGCTCTTCATTTATTTTATTATCTATATTTGAGTACCTTTAGCAAACACCTACTTACTAAATCCTTCTTGAAACAAAGAGATGTAATGCATCTCTAATCAGAAAGGATTGTCTACAGTGCAAAGAACCTAGACCTAGACAGAGAAATGTTATTTCCTGAACCCACTCGGATTCTATAGTGCTTGGAATCTGCTTAGTTGTTCCATTGATGAAACTGCTACCCAATCCTAGGTGTAGTGACACATTCCTACTTTAACTATAAGCTTGTCTCTCATGAGACTTTTCACAGTAACAGTTATTTCCAGGTTGTACCCTTCCTCTTCTCATCAACCTATTCCTCTGACATGGAGTTTGTGCCACTCTTTGGTGAAAGTGTTACATTTTCCTGGATGATGTTCATGACATCAACATTGGAAACAGTGAGATAAGACCTCAGGTTGTTTATGGGTTACAGTTTTTATTGTTGATCTCAGTTCATCTTCATCAAGGTCCAACTTCCTTTCAGACCTAAAGCAATGTCAAGTTCAAACCTGCACAGAAACAATTGCCTTGCATAAATATCTCTACCCACTTCACCATTGAAAAATCTCTAATTGTTGTAATAAATCCTGTTTCTCCATCAATTAAAATAGTTATACTTCTTCGAGGGAATGCTGACTGATACATAAATTCAATGCATCTCTTTTTTATATTAATCCCTAAATATGTTATCTTTCTTTAGCTGTGGTGAATAGATTTGTTTTTTTACTTTTCAGTTAATCATGGTTTTAATTCTACACCTAAAGTAGTGCTGTTGAAACTTTTCCAATGATGAATTCCTACCAGAGAAATAGAGTAAGGATTTTAGCATTGAAGCATTTGTGTGATATAGGAAGATCATAAAGCCTTAGTGTGCTTGGAATCTCCCTTTAAAGATTTAATTTATCTTAACTTTCCCTTCTATTTTATGGAATACCCGTATATGTTTAAAATTTTAAATGCAGGCTCCTCTCTAAGACTTCAAAGAAAATAAAATTTCTGGGAAGATGTATGCCTCCTTCATGGTTTCTGATACTTAATGGACAATGTGCTGAGCTCCAAATATTTTGTAGATAAAAGTTGTAAGGACAAAATTTCTTTAAAATAATTTTGAGATTATCCAAGGCTACCCAAACTCTGCTGTCACATTATCTCTAATGGACAATGCATTCTGCTAGTTATAACTACTTAGAAAATTATCCTATATCTTTTTTTCTCATTGTGTAGTAAAATACAAATTTTGGGGTATTCAAATTAAATTACCTTAAAACTTTCACTGAAGAATTTTTACTTAGTTTGTGGAAGTCACTTCAGGCCAAATTTTTCTAAAAAGCTGGTAAGTTCTAAGGCAATTCTGCAATTACCATGCGTTAATCACCTGTATAAATCATCTGATTTTTACAAAGAGGCAACACCAAAGCTAAAATTATCTTTTACAGAGCACTGTAGACTCATCCTGGTAATTGATAGAGGAGAAAAACATTTAACCAAGGTATATGAGTTCAAAACAAAACAAAACAGCACTAGAGAGCTTATCCTCTAGCGAAGAAGTGTTCAGAGACAGCGAATAGGTCACATAGCTCTTAGCTGCTAATATTGCTGCAACCCTGAAATCTCTAGAAAACAAATTTCCTCTGCCTTTTTAAAAGTGGTTGCTATTGGAAATCAGAGAAACCAGTCTGGGAATATAAAAAATATATAAAATGGAAAGGTTCAGATACATGCTGACTGAAAATTGCTCATCTATGATGTTTAGTGTTTTGAATCTGCTATGAAATCTATTTTTTTAAAAGGAAATAACTTATGGGGCTTAGCAGGCCCTTCTTCCACTGAAGCCCTGAAAATTTGCAAGGCATCTCTCCACAATTCTGTTGTTATCTGATAGAACTATGAGAAAAACCTGAAACACTATATCTATAACTCAGAGACAGAATTATACCTAAATATAGAGAAGTGGAAAACAGGTAATGTAACCAGAGAGATAGAAAATCTAAAAAAGAATTAAAATTAATAATATTCTAAAACAAAGCCTTCAACAGATTCATCTTTAGACTCAACACATGCTTAGTGAGTTTGAAGATAGCTCAATAGAAACTTTAAGCCATAAATACAAAGAGTGAAAAATAAACAGAAGCACACAGAGAACTATGATGTAAATTAAAAAAAAAAGTGATATATACCTAACTGGAACAACAGAAGGACAAGAAAAAAGAACAGATCTGAAGAAATATTTGATATAATGATGACCAAAGCTTTCCCAAAAGAATGATAGGCACTAAACTATAGGTCCAGGACATTCAAAGAACACCAGTAGGATAAATAACAAATGTAATGATAACTTAGTATGTGATATGCAAATTGCAAAAAATCAAAGACAAAAAATATTATGAGAAATTAAGAATCACTAGAGAAACAAGAATAATTGCAGCAGCCTTCTCATTAGAAGCTATAAAAGAAAGAAAATGATGGAATAAAATATTTAAAGAGTTGAACAACAATAACAACAAAAAAAACCCCTAGATTTCTATATTCAGTGAAATATTTCTTCAAATGTAAAGGAGAAATAAAAACTTTCTCAGACAAATGAAGTCTGCAAGAAAGTTTAAAGGCAGCTTTTCAGGAGAAAAAAAATGATATTATCAGAAACATGGATCTGCATAAAGAAAGGTAGAACATCAGAGAAGGGATAAATTAATATAAAATATATGTTTTAAATTCTTAAGTTAGTTGAAAAGTAAGTATTTGGTTAAAGCAATACTAGTAATAACAAATCGGGTGTTAGTAGCATATGCATAAATGAAATGAATGCCTGTAATGTCACAGGGAGAGAAGAAAGTAAGGGAGAAAATTATATTACAAAGTATTTGTACTAAGCATAAGGCAATATAGTGTTCTTAGAAAGTGGGCACAGATCAGTTAAAAAGCATTTTGCATATTCTAGACAAACCTTAAAAAATCACTAAAAATAGGTGTAATTGATACACTAGGAGAGGAGATAAAATGTAACCATATAAATGCTCAATTAAAATTAAGACCAGAGAAGGCAGTAAAATAATGAAGAAAAAAAACCACAGAATAACTGGAATGAAGAAGACACAGTTATAAAAATGATAGATATTAACAATACTATATCAAAATCATTTAAAATGTAAATGGTATAAACACATGAAATAAAATATAGAGAATGACAGAGTTGATTTAAAAAAAACACACCTAACTATATGTTGTCTTTAAGAAATCTAATTTAAAGTGGGGGGTGGGGAAATAAATTAACCAAAAAAATTATGTACATATATGCATAACCCATGGACAAGAATGCTGTGAAGGCTTGGGCATAGTTTGGGAGGAGGATGGAGGGGGATCAGTGGGTGAAAAGGGGCCTCTGTAACATTTTCAACAATAAAGATAAATTTAAAAAAAATCAAAGCCAGATAGATGAACAGAAAAGGACTATTTTAACACTAATTAAGTAATGTGGATGTAGCTATATTATGTTCAGACAGTGATGGTTTAATAATAAGGAATATTATCAGGGATAAAGAGGAGCATGAGAACACGCTACACAAACAGAATAAAGAGTGAACCTTAATGTATGGAAATTTAAAAAGTAATTTAATAGATCAGGGTACCCCAGGGTAAAATGCATACTGTGGCAATATAATAATATTATATGAGAAATATAATATACAACCTAACTGAAGGCTATGTAGAAAACTCTTTGTAACCTTAATAACTTTGGAAATTAATGGAATCTATAAGACTAAAGGAAGAAAGAACTATGGAACTAAACCTAAGAACTCAACTCTAATTGATGAAGTTGTTTTCCAGAGGGATAAGGAAGAACAATTCTGAAAATTAATAGAGGGAGTGTGTATCATCCTTCCCCTTTTCTGCTGGGGTTGGGGTTCTTATGATACTTTGAGAAAAGAAATTTTCTGACACATATGGGAGGTTATGATAAGGTAGAAAGGTTTGTGGTTTTTTTTTTCATGGAATTATACTCCTGAGTTTCCAAAGTCCCATTTTTCTTAATCCAGTCATCGAATAAGTATATCTGGGACTTCAGTAGGGCTAAGATCACAGCAAGCATTCAGCATTTCCTTTTCATGTTAGAGCTGGGTCCAATACAGCATCAGGCTAGTTGTAGCCCATTACTCTATTGTGTGTGGGGTCCGCATGGCCATGGGCCATATGGGCGAATGCAAAAAAACCAAAAGAGCATGCTCTGAGCAACAAGAGTCCCAACAGCACAAGAGTAGAGCACAACAAGAGAGTGAATTCCTTTGTTTAGAGGATTGTATATCACCAAATGTTTGTGCCCTTGCAGTGGCCATGCCCATTCTGGCCAAACATTTCTGTCTCCAGGTGTGATTGACAGGCAAGAATCTTCTTTATGTCATCCCAACTTGACTGGGCATGCATCTATCTTTCCTTTGTTGAATTCCTCGCCCAGTGTTTTTCATGGAACATACCTATAACATCTGGTTTTTCATGGAACATACCTATAACATCTGGTCTTCCCTTTGCTCATCCCCTGTTATTAATAACTAGCTAATTAAAATGGTATCAAAACCACTATGCATGTGTACTAAATGTGAACAGTTAAGCAAATGGATGGCATATGGTGGAAACCAGATTTGTCACTGCTGGAGAAGGAGTTGACAGATAAGCTATGGGAGAAGCTAGGATGATCCATGTGGTAAGGAATTAGAGTTGGAGACATCTTAGGAACTCATGTTTAGTGTAATTTAGACACATATGAATATAGATTTAGTTATAGATATATAGATTTAGATAAAGATAGAGATAGAGATAGAGAAAGTGAGAGAGATAGAGGTAGAGGTAGAGATACAGTTATAAAGATTATATAGGTATAAATATAGATGTAGATGTATAGAAATAGATAGGGATAGATATAGATATAGACATAGATATAGATAAATATTAGTATAGACACATATTTTTCCAATTCCCTCATCTGAGAGGACCTAGGGGCAATGACACCCCAGTAACAGCAAGCATTCCCAGCACCCAGAATTTGGTTTGCAATGCATTTTTTTAAAGGGAACCATGATTCTTGAAGAAAAGTTTGATTCTAGGACTGAGACAAAAAATATGCAAGACTATGGCCCATCTTAGAGTGCCAAAATATAAGCATATGGTCAAAACGAAAACAGTGATAGGAAGATGTCAAAGGGACACCAGCTCCAACTGACGAAGTTTCCAATGATGAAAGCTGGGAACATTTGACAAACAAAAAAATGCAGTTATCTCTATACTAATAAAAGGGTAATATCTTCTGGACAAAGTCACGGTGGTGGGGGCTGGTGGTGGGGGCTGAGGCAGAGGAGGTTAGGGGCAGTGGTAGGAAAATTGTGGCTCGCAAGCCACATGCCGCTCACAAGCCGCGGTTTGCCGCTCGGTTGACTAATGAGTTTGCCGACCGCTGGACTAGACTACATGTTACCGTGTAGTTTGAAGCTGTGAGGATTAGGCAATTGTGGCATATTGTGTGCAAAGAGGTAAAGGGCAGTATTTGACAGTGGTCAGCAAACTCATTAGCCACAAACTGTGGCTCGCGAGCCACAGTTTGCCGACCACTGATCTATGGCATTGGTGACAGCACACTCCTAGCAAGCCTGGTACTCAGAGGGGCACAGGGCCAGTTCTTTGCCCAGAATGCTGGAGGTTGCAGTAGTATTTGCAGATGTCGCCCAGAGCCTGCTGGTGAAGGCAGCGCCTGTGTGGGGTGTCCTCATAGAGGGATGGCGAGGTGCGTTCGGCACCCCTTGGAACGCCCGCCTCCTGGCCAGCCGCTTTGCCAAAGCTGTGGCACTCGCCCTGGAGCCGCCCCTCAGGCAGCCCCGCAGTCGAGCCTCTTGGCTCTTCTTCCACATTCGGTCTTCATCCATCCCTCTCTCCTGCAGTGCTTGGGCTCCAGGCCCGAAAGAAAAGAACCAAGACCAAGAAGGACAAAGCCCAAAAGAAGTGAGTCTTGAACCCCCACATCCCATTCTCTGGATTTCCTCCCACACCTCCTCTCTGTGTCACATCTTGAACCGGCACCCTGTGGCCCAGCCACATGGCCTCTGGGCAGCCTGGTAGAGTCAGTCTCCATGAAGCTGTGAATCTGTGTCCAGAGGCCCTGTCTGGGTCTAGGCAACCCTATGCCTGCGAAGTTCCCAGGGCCCTGAAGGAATGGCTAGGCAGGCCACTGCCCCTCCCAGGGCCTGCGATGGACCCGGATCCCACGGGTGGCGTCTGGCGCTGCCCACCCCGCCTCCCAGGACACCGATGGACTGGTACCTTGCCAGTGGCATCTGGTGCTGCCTGCCCAGCCTGCATATGCAAATTTACCCACCATCTTTGATGGGTTAATTTGCATACTTGCTCTAATTGGCTGGTGGACGTGGCTTGGCATAGCAGAATGATGGTTCATTTGCATATTTCTATTTTATTAGTGTAGATACTAGAGGCTCGGTGCACAAAATGTGTGGATGGGGGGTGTGTGTGTCCCTCAGCCCAGCCTGCACTCTCACCAATCTAGGACCCCTCAAGGGATGTCTGACTGCCCGTTTAGGCCTGATCCTGCGTGGTGGGATCAGGCCTAAATGGGCAGTTAGACATCCCTCTCACAATCCAGGACTGCTGGCTCCCAACTGCTCGCCTGCCTGATTGCCCCTAACCGCTTCTGCCTGCCAGCCTGATCACCCCCTAAGCATTCCCCTGCCAGCTTGATCAATGCCTAACTGCTCCCCAGCTGGCCCGATTGCCTCTAACTGCCCTCTCCTGCCAGCCTGGTCACCCCTAATTGCCCTCCCCTGCAGGCCTGGGTCCCCTATAACTGTCCTCCCCTGCAGGCCTTGTCGCCCCTAACTGCCCTCCCCTGCATGCCTGATTGCCCCAACTGCCCTCCCCTGCTGGCCATCTTGTGGTGGCCATCTTGTGTCCACATGGGGGCAGCCATCTTCTGTGTTGGGGTGACAGTCAATTTGCATATTACCTCTTTATTATATAGGATATATACAATTTCTCTGTTTTCTTCTCTCTCTTTGTTCATATATAATAGGTATGCCTATGAAAAACTCAAATTCCATTAAACACTTTCTAACAACTAAATATTGTTTGGGACAAAAATGAAAAGGTAAAAATCAATATATTTATTATGTTACAACAAACACACATTTTATATGCAATGAAAACAATAAACAGCTCTGTGCACATCCCAGGGATTCAGCCTCCAAACAGGACAAATCAGACTGACTTTACTCTGTTCTCTCAAATCTCCATCTACTAGCATCTCTTTTAAACAAATATATTTTGTGCTTTACTTCCAACCAAGAATTGCTGAGCTATGATAGTCATCTAACTAGGTCAAACAGATCCTTTGAAAATGCTTTCTCTCACCATTCAGCGCTTCTCCATAACCCCTTTATTCACTCATGGTTGAATCCCTATACAGTTTCCCAGAGGAGCTATTCCAAAACATACTCGGTTTACTCAAGCCCCTGAATTCACCCCTGCCTCCCTCATTCTCATCAGATGACGCTGTCATCTATTTTACTCAGATTAAGCCTGGCAGGTTTGAACTTCCTAACCCTCTGTAGGCAGTACTTGAGGGGAACAAAGAGATGCCCTGGAGAAAATAAAATTAAGAATAGTAAGTTCAAACATAGTGGTTAATATATAAAAATAATATCCAATCCATCCACTCTCACCTCTCTTTTCCCATTACTAATCTATCATCATTTCCTGCTTCTCTCTTTTGAAATTATATTAAGAAAATATTTTAAAAGCCTCAAAATAATGAAAATTACTATAGAAATGTAT
This sequence comes from Corynorhinus townsendii, assembly GCA_026230045.1. NCBI lineage: Eukaryota > Metazoa > Chordata > Mammalia > Chiroptera > Vespertilionidae > Corynorhinus > Corynorhinus townsendii. The sequence goes on from JAPDVU010000001.1 coordinate 220,635,531, forward strand.
TTGAAAATTAGCATAAAGTGAAATCAAATGAGTCATTAGAGAAAAAATTGGAAGTAATTAACAGGATATAGGCTTTCCGTAGGGAAGGCACATATTTGTCCAGATAATTTTGTCATAAGTGGTTGTGGCCATGATGATGATGATAAGAAGTAAGATTTACTGAGAACTTTAAAAAAAAAGAGAGAGAGAGGAAAGGAGAGGGTGAAGGAAAGAGAAAGAGAGGGAGAGGGAGAGAAACACCTACAGATTGCCTCCTGCATGCCTCCTACCCAGGATCAAGCCTGAAATCTGGGTCTGTGCACTGATCAGGGATTGACAAGCGACCTCTTGGTGCAGGGGATGATTCCCCAGCCAATTAATTCATGCTGTCCAGGGCGAGACCTCTGGCTTTTAATTATTTTGCTTAATTTTCTCAACAGCACAATGAGATCATGTTATGATTATTCCCATAGTACTAAAGGAGAAAATGAGATTTTATTTTCTTACTCAGTTGTTCAAAGTAATAAGATGGTCATGTGATGGAATGAAGATCTAAACTTAGTTCTGTCTGCCCGTAAGCTCAATTCTGGTCACAATGCTCTACTGCCTTGTTCATCACATCATCATTTCTATAATCTGACTAGGAACCTAACTATAATAAACCAAGGAATGAAACCTCACATATACCAGCGGTGGAAGATTTTCAATTGTATGACATAACAGTGGAAAAGATATCCAATGAAGTGTCAGTGAGGGAGAACATCCCTGATTACAAAAGGAAATGTCCGTCTGGATCTAGAAGAGAAGGGGAAAAAAAAGGAGGGGGAAAGAAATAAATGAGTTTACAAAGAATTTAGCAAATACCCTGGGAACGAATTTTAGTAATGGGCCTTTCCTATGTCCTTGTTGCATTCTTTCTGCCATAATAATTTTCGTCATGACCGGGATACTCTAGTGCTTACAGACCTGGAATTTCTATTATTCATTACTCTGAGTTTGGGATGATATCATCCTTGTGTATGTTGTAAACTATGAGTTAGTACATGTTAGAAAGTATATTTGTCTATATGTTCTTATGAAATCAAAGCAAGGAATCTGGGTCTAAGTGGGTTATGCATTTGTTCTTAAGCAAAGATTTAAAACCTGTGAAATGATGTTTGACATATGTCATTACTCTCACTGTTCAACATGCTATTAATTGGCTTAAAAATACCAGGGACTCTTATTCATGGTTTCCTATTATGAAATATCAATTTTGTTTCCCAACACATTGCTCTTTTTAACTTATACTTACTCTATTTTGATTTAGAAGTTTTCATATCCATATATTTAGTCATATGTCCTGAATTAAAACTATACATTCCAGGTCTTTTTTTACTTACTTTCTTTAAAGCCTCCAATAAAGTCCTATTTATTCGCTTTGATGTTTGGCAAGTTCTGTGAATTCCTTTCATCTCTCATGAAAAATGATGAACAGAGTATTGGAGTAGGGAAGATTTAGAAAGCCTGGGTTCCAGGAAAAGTGTTTTCCAGGTAACTGTTTTTTGCATTTGTCAATTACCTCACTTCTCTGGGACTCGATTCTCTTTTGCCTGAAGAGGGTATTGTACTTGATGAGCTGAAAAAAATTAGATATCTAAATTTATTTTCTGAAAAGTCATACACTGGCATATGATCTTCATTCATATTTTTTTAAGAAAGGCTAGATGCAGAATCAAGGCTCAGCTCAGGCATTCTCTTTCGCTAAGAAAGCCAAGTTTGGGGTTTGTCTTCATATCCCATGCTTCCCAATCTCTCCGGTCCTTAACAATGTTCAAACTACCCATTTATGTTGCTATCCCTTACACTAAAATGCAGGTTCCTGAACAACACAAGGCTGTCAACATTAAGCACAGTATCTGGTTATAACACATCCTTTTTATTTCAATCTACCTTGTCTATTTTCCCTAGTGACACTGCTTGACTCTCAATCCATGCAATTCCTGTTCATTGTCAATCAAGGCCTCTATCCACATGATCTGACTCTTCCTCATCATCTGAATTTCACATAAAAACCCCTGGATGAATACAGCAGGACTTGCCAACCAACAGAGCTATTCTACAGAACTGTTTCTGAGATAATATTCTTAATACCCAGAGTCTGTCTAAAATCCTGACTTCCACCTTCTCAATCTTAGTGTATGAGGAGCTGAGTATTCTTATAATACTACTAGAGGCCCAGTGCATGAAATTCGTGCATGGGGAGCGGGAGTCCCTCAGCCTGGCCTGTACCCTCTTCAATCAGGGATCCATTGGGGGATGTCCTGTGGGATCGGGCCTAAACTGGCAGTAGGACATCCCTCTTGCAATCCGGGACCACTGGTTCCTAACCACTCACCTGCCTGCCTGCCTGGTCACCCCCTAACTGTCCGGAAGGAAGTCGGACGTCCAGAAGATGTCTGGTTCCTGGCAGTGGAGAAGGTTGTTTTGACTGCACACCAATGAAAATCAAACTCTCCACTAAAATTTCGGATCCTTGATAAATTTTTCATTTGAGAACTTCTATTTCCATATTTCATCTATCCCATTAAGCATATAATTGCAGTGCCTGACATTATGGATTACATCCCCCTATATTATGACCATCATGAGTCAGCATGGATATAAGCAGCAGTAACTATACATTGAAATTGTTGTGAACCAAATAAACATCATCCTAACACATCTGACTAAATGCATACTCCAACTCACATTCTTTATTGCAAATCCTAAAATTGTCTTTGATCTCTACAATGGCACCTGGTGTGAGAGGAAGTGAAACGTAGGAAAACCTTAAGTGGTAAACACTGAGGTCTTGACAACCACAAAAAGGATATTTTATGAATATGAACAGATTGGTAGGGTCTCTCCCAAGACTCAAAAGGGCCCCTACAAATCAAAGTCCCTTAGTCCTTAGCTTCAAGAACTCCACAGAGAATCCTTGGTGCAAAGTCGGTGCTAAAAATCATGATTGCTCTTTATAATTAAAGGGCAGAAAGAGTACATAGCATGCTAAGCATGTCTAAAGAGGATGTGACAATCTGAGACAGAAGCTATTACACTTTACTTTCCATTTATAAATAGACTTCCTCTGGGGGTTTTGGTTGAGTGGAATCCTCTTTAATTACATTGGTGGGGATGTCTGTTGTAGGACCAGGCAATTCTCTAACATGGTGATTGAGACATAGCCCTGCCCCTAAAGCAGCTGCAGAACCCAGACTCATTATTTAAAAAAAAAAAAAAAAAAGGAGTGATAAAATTGAATGAGGTCAATCAAGATTGACTTAAAGACAAGTCAGAGTACATCAGGCAACCTTCAGGCATCTTCTGCTGCTTAATCCATTCTCATTTTCCTTGACATTGACAATTTGAAGAATTAAGTGCCTAATCCCAATCATTCTGCACACTTTGAAAAAATACTAAGGCACAAAACCTGAAAGCACTTAAAAACAACAACACACAAATCTGGAATTAAGCAAAAAAGAAAAAAAAAAAGAGAAAAAACTCAGGGACACAGACAACAGTGAGGTGATTGTGGGGAGTGGTGAGGTGGAGGAAGGTATAGGGGGAGGAAGGTATAGGTAAATGGTGATAGACAGAGACTTAGACAGAGACTTGACTTGGGGTAGTGAACACACAATACAGAATACAGAAGGTGTATTGTGGAATTGTGCATCTGAAACTATATAATTTTGTCAACCAGTGTCACCCCAATAACTTCAATAAAAAGGAAAAAAAGACAAATCTCCTCACATAAATGACAGCTATATTAAAAAGCAAATGATAAAGTAACATTCTTTTTTAGCCTTACCACAATTTTACTTGAACTTTAAATTCTTAATTTTTTATATTTTCACAGTATTTTTTTTAGGTATTTCAGCCTCCCTCCAACTTTTCTTCCTTCAAAAATTGTAGGTAATCTATACTAATAAAAGAGTAATATACTAATTTGACCAGGAGACCTTCCAGAGACCTTCCAGGCGTCCTTCCAAACAAAGTCAGGGGCTTGACCAGCCTGCAAACCACCCCCAAATGGCTCTGAGCCCCTTGCCCAGTCTGGCCACAGCCCCCAGCAAGGACCATCACCCCAATGGGGGCATGGCCAGCCTGAAAACAACCATCAGCCCCTCACCCAGGCCAGCCATGCTCCACAAGGGGGATCCCTTCAGGGCAGACCAGCTGGCCCCCACCCTTGCACCAGGCCTCTGTCTATACTAATAAAAGGGTAATATATACAGTGGGAAGGCAGGGGAGGTTGGGCGAGGGGGGCTGTAAGAGATCAACCAAAGGACTTGTACGCATGCATATAAGCATAACAAATGGATACAAGACACTGGGGGGGGGGGGGATGGGGTGGAGGGCAGGCAGGTGAAGGCATGTACTGGGGGGTAAGGGAAGCTGGGGGGAGGTCAATGGGGGGAAAAAGGAGACATATGTACTACTATTTGTAATACTTCAAACAATTAAAAAAAAGGGTAATATGCAAATTAGACTGGGAGACCTTCCAGATGTCCTTCCGGACAAAGCTATGGTGGCGGGGCCGAGACAGAGGCGGTTAGGGGCGATCAGGCCAGGAGGGGAGGGCAGTTGGGGGTGATCAGGCTGTCAAGGGGAGGCAGTTGGGGCCAACAAGGCTGGAGGGGGCAGTTGGGAGCAAGCAGACCGCAGGCAGAGTGGTTAGGGGAGATCAGGCAGGCAGGCAGGTGAGCGGTTAGGAGCCAGTGGTCCCAGATTGTGAGAGGGATGTCTGACTGCCAGTTTAGGCCCAATCAGGCCTAAATTGGCAGTCAGACATCCCCTGAGGGGTCCCAGATTTGAGAGAGTACAAGCCAGGCTGAGGGACACCCCCTACCCTGTACACAAATTTCATGCACCTGGCCACTAGCATTTGATATAAAATTAGACTACCTGAATGATCATATTTGCCATATTTGAAAATTAAACATAGAAATATTTAAATGACTGATTTTGGGAAATTGAAGCAATTTGTCTTATCTTCTTTTAAAAAATCATATAACCTGAATAGCATAAGTTAAATTTTAGATTTGTGGGTATATATGTAAGATGATAAAAAGAAAAAAAAAACATTAAAAGGATGTATTAGTGAGTATACACAAACATGGCCATATAAAAGTGAAAGTATAATGAGTAATATATCTGAAAACAATTTATAAATTACATTTCTGCAGTCATTATCAGAGACAGGATTTCTCATTCTGCTATTAAAGATAGTAGTATTTAAACTGTGTGACCATAGTACGCAACAATTATTTTCCATTGTAATACACAGGAAATAAAAGTATGTTACATTCCTTCCCCATACCAGGACATGGAACTAGAAATGGAAAAATAATTTCAAACCTAAGATGTCAAGAGTAAATCAAAACATAATGCTGACCTTTACTTTATCTGCAAATCTCCAAAACTCTGATCATAGCCAAATTTAATGGTATGTGAAACTCCAGAAGTATGTTAAGCGATATACAACAAACCCCTGAAAATGAACATTTTATCCTCAGAGCATTTATCTCCGACACATAGGAAATTTAATTTTTCAGTCTTTCTCGGCCTGTCTGCCCTATCAGTGCAGGCCTATACTTACACTACACATGCACCTACCAATAATGGTACTTAAGTGAGTTAACTCACATCTTTAATTGAAATCTCCCCTCTCTTCCTGTTAACCATAGACTGACCACCCACAATGCTTGTTCAATTCCAGAAGTTTCCTGTTCATTTAAACAAGATCCTGGAGGCAGAATTCATGGGGGATTAACACTCTAAAGCATCCTTTCACCATGAATCTCAAGTCATTTTGCACATTTTAATTCATTCTTGGAAAGCCACAGAGAGGAAGTTAATGGCCAGGCCTGTTTTTTTCAAAAAGAGTCTCTTAAATAGGGAGAGATTCAAGTAGATTTGGTGTGTTTAATACAAGCATACGAAATCAAACATGAGGCAGTTTAAAAGGTGAAATGTTTAAATTTTAACCTAAAACATTACTTTTTAAAAGAAGTATCATAAAACCCCCAAAAAGGGTTGTAATCAGCTATTTCAAGAAAGCACACACACTTTTACAAGTAAACATTTTATTTAAATGACTGTGCTGTTATAGGCTAAAAGAAGTAAGCCATAAGGGAGCTTAAATCTGTTTATGATTAAAATCTAAAATGCACTTTTTTTTTCAAGTGCCTTAGAACATAGGTCAACAGGATACTTTCATTACAGATATGAAATAATTTAATGCACTGTAAATATAAATGAAATGTGGTACCAGTACATTGTTTTAACATTTCTTACACCATAAAATATGTTTATAAGTAAAACAAAAGCAAAATGAATGTATCCTAAGGTTCTAATATATTGAAGAGTTAAAACTATCCTCTACACTTTTCCCTAGGGTGTTAGAAATTTTGTTTAACATGTGAGGATGTAACTTTTAGAAAATTAGACTGCAAGTGTTAATATTCCAAATTGTGAACCGAGTTCTTTGGTTTGAGAAGGTTATATGCCCTGGTCAACTTCCAGGCACTGACAAAACCAGCCAAAATCTAATTTATTTTAAAGATAAATGTCTTCAGAAAGTGATCCACTCCAAAGTCACTTTTCTACTTCTCCACAATTCAAATTTGCAAAAAAGAAAGAAAATTGTTAAAGGAGGTTAAAAAAATGATGTATGAATGTATTTTTAAGTATAATATTAACAATTTTAAAGGGAGAAAGAAATTAGGATTGTTTTCTGTGTAATTAGAAGAGAAGATTCCTAAATAAGGATACATATTCATTCAATGGTTTTTAGTATTCTTACGAGTTGTTCATTGCCACAATTTTCAAGCATATTTATCACCTTGGAAGGTAATTCTGTATACATTAGCAGATTTAACTAATAAATTTTTAAAACCAGTTTATGTGTATTCCCTCTTGTAACCTTTCCATTTGGAACGTCCAGGTGTTCTGTGTATCCCTAATATTTTCTCTTCTTTTATTGAGCATGAAATGATGGGATGTCACAATAGAGTGGTTAGATCCCATTTCTGCAGCCAAATGGTCTGTGTTTAATCCTGATTTCCTTCCAAACAAGTCTGGCCTCTCTGACAAATTACTAAAACTTGTTGTTCCTCAGCTTTCTCATCCATAGAATGGGGATGAAGGAATTGAGAGAAACTCTATCATAATATCATGACATTATTAGGACAATTAAATAAGAAATATCATGTATTTAAACAATTTCTAGTATATGTACCAGCCATTTTCACCAATGAAAATAGTTTTAAATTATAACCTACCGAGAGAAAAGTGGTTGTATTATCAAATTTCAGCGATAACAGATAAAGCTGGAATGGCACAAAACACATCTGTTTTAAATGTATTTTTTTTAATTAATTTTTAAAAAAATTTTTAAATGGAATTTCTAAAATGTCTAAAAAGATGAAATAATTTTTAAATAGGACACATAAAACAATTCAAAGTTCTTTTTGAATTATGTAAATCATAGTGAAAGTGGATAGCAATTGAAAAGATAAGAATATCTATTCCTATGCCACGTAATTTAATTTATTAGTCAAAAGCAAATGAATGGTTACTTTTAAAATCAGAGGTATCTAGTAGTGATGCTGATAGATGCTACGATAGAGAATCGGTCACCATGTATTTACTGTGAACCAACAGGGAGCATGCTGGTCACAAAGCCAGCGGCCAGTATTATCCTCAGGTGGATCAAATTAACTTCATCCGGCAGGATGTCAGTCACTGCTGGAATGCCCATGCTTGTGTATTTTATGTCCCGTTTGGAAACCAAAAGAAGTCTCTGTGAGGTCCCACCCACAACCGACATGACACTGTGCCCAGCCCCTCTCCCCACTTCACACTGGCATGAACTCACTGAACTTTGGTTGAACTTCCCTGTTCAGTTGAATACATTTTAATGCAATCTATCCTATTTAAGGCTAATTTGTATTTCATTTCACAACCTTGCCATTTAACACAAGCCCATCAAGAAAGATTTAAGGGCAGCATCTAATTTCTAGCCTAAATGACATTCAATCCTTCCCCTAGGGATACACTTTCTATTCCTGAAACATATCCTTAGGGGAAGCAAATGGGCAAACGTCTTCATTTTACTCTATGTTTCTAAATCGTTGTCTTCTCTGACAGTGAAAAACTACAAATATATTGTTTTTTTTCCCATTTTTCAGTCATTTTTTTCTTCATAATGAGAATGATGTATTCTTTGGACAACACATAACAGCAATAATATGGCCAATATTGTCCATCTCCAAAAAACAGTATTTTCAGTTAAGACTTACCAGTGGCACATTTTTGCAGACTTGGCTATGACAGATTATACGTGAAGGCAACTTTCTTGTCAAATAAGTGGCTAACATGCCTAAGAGATTTATAAATTTTTATTTTAAAGAAGGATTCTTTGCATACCAAAATACAGGCTTCCATTAACCCAATCGTAGGGAAGATAAATTTCAGCAGGACAATTATTTTTTAAAAGTTCATATGGCCACACATAATTTTTCTCTTGGATTCAGCACATTTTTTAGTTATCTGCTAGGAACATTAAGTCCTTCAGTGTAGACCAACTTTTTTTTTTTTTTTTGGGGGGGTAGGGAGGGAACATTCTTTCTTTTCTCTTCTAATATAGTTCAAATTTATTTTGTTTGGATAGGCCTTTTGGAATAGTTGCTACTTGTTTCCAAAGTGTTTCTAGAAATCTGACTCCAAATTAAAGAAAAAGTGTATAGAATAAAAGCATTCTATAAAGAATATAAAATTGTGGACTTAAATTTAAGGAACACATGGTGAACACAATTCTTAGACTGAGTCAATTTGCTGAATAAATATTATATAAAGAACATACAAGGCCCTGTATATCCTATTTCAAAATTTAAAAAAAATTATACAGTGATAAGTGACATAGGACCTTATTTCCCTATGAATTCATAGAACTTTATGACAGGTAACAATAATCATTGTTATTTGCTAAATATTTACTAATCATCTGGGTTGTAAAGGTAAGACATCCACCTAAGTGCACAATGATATTTGTACAAAGTAGACCTTAATGAAAGTCAACTAATTTTATTGAGCACCTACTATTTAACAAGCACTGTGAATGTTCATGGTGTCAATTGAAAATCCTTGCCCTTATAGAGCATATACAAGCTAAGTGTTCCAAGAACGGAATAACCAGATCTTATGTTATGAGTTTCAGAGGAGGATAAGATTATTTCTTGTGGATGAAGCAGCATTTAAAGAAACACTTAAGCTTGGAAATGCAGACATGAGAGAGAAGAAAACCAAGACAATCTGAATTATTATCAGCTTGAGGTCTGGAAAGTGGCTGCCTTTTGGGGGAACTGGTAAGAATGGAGAACTTTTGTCAAAAGTCTGGAGTTTGTATTTTTTATTCTTATTCTATTCTAAACAACTAATTCCATCTAAGATCACACAGAGAAGTATTAAAATGATACAACAGCTACTTTAATTGTATTTATGGACTCACTGAAATAGAGAGGGAAAATCAATTGAAATGAAACAAACCCAGAGTGTTCTGAGAGATGGCCAACCAGTAATTACTGCCTCTAAGCCGTCCATATGCAATCCATGTATATTCACAATGTAGCCAAAATTAGCCTGAAAAGAGGGTGCGGTTAAGAAATTACTGGAGCACCCTAACCGGGGTTTGGCTCAGTGGATAGAGTGTCGGCCTGCAGACTGAAGGGTCCCAAGTTCGATTCCGGTCAAGGGCAAGTATTTAGTTGCAGGCACATCCCCAGTAGGTTGTGTGCAGGAGCCAGCTGATCAATGTTTCTCTCTCATTGATGTTTCTAACTCTCTATCCCTCTCTCTTCCTGTAAACAATCAATAAAATATATATAAAAAAAGAAGAAATTACTGGAGCAAAAAGGACTATAAGAGTAGAGTCGAATGGTTTGCCCTCCAGGTTCTAAATAATACAGTGCTAATTTTTAGGGACTAGTCCAAGAGGTTATGGGAACTTGTTATCAAGGAGGCAATAGCTGGAAGGTGCTCCAGGTTAATCTATAGATAAACTTTGTATGTGTACACAGGGCATATTGTCTGTAAACATCTATAATAATAAAAGGGTTATATGCTAATTACACCAGACGTCCTTCCAGACAAAGCCGGGGCTGCAAGGGAAACCGGGGTCCCAGGTGACAGAGGGAAGCCAGTGCTGGCACCTGGGGGAAGGAAGGCCTACTCCTGCACGAATTTCATGCATTGGGCCTCTAGTATTCCTATAAAGAAAGCATTTCCTTTGGACTAAAAGCTAAAAAATAATTATTAGTTTTCTTGGACATTATCTACATTTTTAACAAAACCATCTTGGGGTACTTGAGACTTTTTCAGTTTCCACTCATTTCTCACAAATTATTTTTTGTTTTTAACCTTCAGCTGAATCTTTTTCTTCTGAATAACAACTGTTAGGAAAAATTGGAAGCCAAAGAGAAGTGAGATGTCTCTTTTTCTACTCCAGTGATGCCTGCATTTCAGTGGCAGAGATTCCCATCTATGGTGTGTACTTCCTTTGTGAAGAGTTGGAGGATTCACTAGGAAAGGCAGCACAGTATAATTGTAAGTGTAAGTGTTATGATAATTATTATAATTACTATAATTATAATGATGTGGGCTGCCTGCAGTCAGAAAGGAATTTCTGAGTAATGGAAGTGACTTTATAACCTAAAGGGGCAAAAGCCATTCAGCTATGTACTTTAACTCTCTGGTGACCAAAATGGCAACATTTAAAGACAGTCAAATCTCTCAATGTAAAAAAGTTTTGCAAAAAGGTGTTATTCGTGCCCTGGCCACTGGGGCTTAGTTGGTTGAGCATCAACCCGTGTACCAAAGGTCACAAGTTTGTTGCCAGGTCAGGGCACATTCCTGGTTTCTGGCTTGTTCCCCGGTAGGGGGCATGCAGGAGGCAGCCAATCAGTGTTTCTCTTTCCCTCTTCCTTCCTTTCTCTATAAAATCAATAAAAACATAAACATATTGAAAGAAATGTATTATCTGTGAACTGACATGGAGGTATTCTTAATATTACTTTCATTGTCGGGCTTTTATTTATTTTTTGATATTTATTTTCATTACTATGTTTTAACTTTTACAAATGTAAGAACCCACACATACATGCTCACACAAACCACAACAAATGTACACACAGCTCATGAGCAGAGCGAGGTAGCACATGTTTACAAAGATTTCTTGATTTATTAATAGGCAATTGTTTGTAAGGGAAAACAATCTAGATTCCAGTGGCCACATTAAAATCATATTTGAGGCTGTAAGTCTTTGTGGATATAATTTATATATATATATTTTTAATTTCAATTTAAGTAAACCTTCAGAACCCTTTTCAATTATTTATAAATATTGATAGTCCCCATACTTATGATAATCAATAGAATAAGCACACAGTTGTGCATCTATCTATAATAATAAAAGGGTAATATGCTAATTAGACTGGACGTCTTCTGGATATAAATCTGGACATCCTTCCTGATGAAGCCGGGGCCAGAGGGAAGCCAGCCCAGGTCCCAGGTGCCTACAGGCGGCCAGAGGTGGGAAGCAGCCCAGGTTCCGGGTGTCTGCCAGTGGCTGGAAAAGGGAAGCCCGGGTCCCGGGTGCAGGAGGAAAGCTGGTGCCGACAGCCATGGGAAGGAAGGCCTACTCTTGCACAAATTTTTGTGCATCAGGCCTCTCGTCCTATATAATAAAAGTCTAATAGGCAAATTGTCTCCTTGGGAGTTCAACCGACCGGAAGTTTGACCCCTAGCAATGACGTGCACTAACCACAGGGGGCGGTGCAGAACTAAGGAAGGCCCCAGCTGACAATGGGCAGCTGGAGGAAGGAAGGCCCCAGCCGGCAGCTGCAAGGCCTCAAATGGCCCTGACCACTGGCCAGGCCTAGAAAGCCTACCCATGCATGAGTTTCATGCACCGGGCCTCTCATAGAATATAAAGGGTTTGTGGGCTGTAATAGATATAAGGTATGGAAAACAAAGTCATCTTCAATTTAAATAAAACATCTTTCCCTCCCAGATATGTTGTCCTGTGAATGAGTTTGAGAGAAGTAGCGGAAAAGACTTGAAGATACTACATATAAATAAACAAATGATAAAATAGAGCAGCGCTCATATTTTAAACTAGAGGCCCAGTGCATGAAATTTGTGCACGGGGGTGTGTGTCCCTCAGCTCATCCTGCACCCTCTCCAATCTGGGATCCCTCTCACAATGCAAGACTGCTGGCTCCCAACTGCTCGCCTGCCTGCCTTCCTGATTGCCCCTAACTGCTTCTGCCCACCAGCCTGATCACCCACTAACCACTCCCCTGCCAGCCTGAATGAAGCCTAACTGCTCCCCTGCCAGCCTGTTTGCCCCTAACTGCCCTCCCCTGAAGGCCTGATCACCCCTTACTGCCCTCTCCTGCAGGCTTGATCACCCCCAACTGCCCTCCCTTGCAGGCCTGGTCCCTCCCAACTGCCCTCCCCTGCTGACCATGTTGTGGTGGCCATCTTGTGTCCACATGGGGGCAGTCATCTTTGACCACATGGGGGCAGCCATCTTGTGTGTTGGAGTGATGGTCAATTTGCATATTTCTCTTTTATTAGATACTCTTTTATTTAGATAGGATGTGATACCAAATTCCTTTCTCAGCATGTTTTTGTGTATGTGTTTTTTCCTATGTGTGTGTTTTGTTGACTGTTGTTTTTTAGTTTAGTTTTATTTTATTTTATGTTGTTGTTGTTTTGGCCTCACTGCATAAAAATGTAACTTTACAAAGTACTTAAAATATTTAGGGAAATGGAGAAGTGGTTGAAAAAGTAATCGCACCATTATATAAAACCCTATTACATATTTTGCTTTTAAAAAAATCAATGTTTGTAGTTTAACCATTCAGTTGCAAAAGCACAAAATAGTACCATATTTGCCATTAGCATTTATATTCAGAAGTTACCATAACTATTATTATTTTAAAACTAAATAAGATCCAGTCAGATATTTTTAAATTCATAATTATTTTCTTAAAGGAGGTATAATTTTGAACAGATGTAGTTAATAGCATATACACTTTCTTGTCCTTCTTCCTCTTTATTTGTAAACAGAACAAAATTTTTTTCTGTTTCCATGACCAGCAATTGGATCATTTTCACTTAGTCCCTCAAAAGTGATAGATAGGGACAATGGAGCACCACTCTGAGAAGATCTGCAGTCCATCAAAGAATCACACAGAAAAAGCTAGTTAATTCAAGACACTTAAAGTCTCATCTTTGAGTAAGCCATCTATTGAGAAGAACATGAATTGTATTCCAAATCCAATTCGTTGTAGAATCAATTGTCTCATCCATTTTTTTTTTTTAATTTGTTTTTTTGGAATTGCCTTGGCATTTGCAGTCTCCCAATAAACTGGCCATTCATTATTTAGCAGTAGGTCAGAATGCATTCCCTCAAAATCTTCCTTCTCCTTTCCTTTCCTTCCACCTGGAAAATTGCCGTAAAGAGAAAACCTGTCCAATCTGCATTGATGACAACCAAAGAGGGTACAATTTCCTTAAAGACAAATTGCCTGGGCAAGTCCATTGAAATTTGGAGACAACAAACAAACAAATGCAAAAATTTTAGTTTGGAATGCTAGTCCACAGAAAATACACACAAAATGTAATGCTATACTTTCATTTCCTGGTCATCGAAAATCACGAAGTTATAAAAATCCTCCAATGCATTTAAAAAAATCAATTTAACTTTAAGTAGCTCTTTTCTGCTGATGAAATTCTCATAAACTCCAAGGAAAATAAAAACAAAACAAAACACAAACCTAAATTGAAAAGCCATTGAACCATAAAAGTCAAACTTCCTGTGTGTTTAAATTTCTGTAAGTATAAATTTCTATGTGTTTCACTGGAAGCGTTGCTTTCTGGCAGGAGGTAGCGTGGTGTCCACTTCTGGAAATAGAACTCACAATATAAAATGAGGCATTACTTTTGTGTTTGTTTTCTGCACTATTTTCAAAATAGGTTACCAGGAAGCTGGAGGAAACAAGCTCACATGGAGGAATCTAGTTCATTTTTTATTAGTCTCCCCTCTCTGCCTGACCACATGGAGCCTTTTCTTTGTAAATAGAGGCCACACCATATGCTTCTGTTTCAAGGTTTTGTAAGAGATGTTACTCCTTCCTTGCCTGGCCTATTCCCAAACAATGCCTATGGCTCAGTCTCTCTCCACTTTCAGTTCATATTTAATTATTGTGCAGCATGATGCCCTTCCTTTGCAATTGCCACTGCAGCACCTTCCCTTACTACTGAACAGCACTACTCTCCTCTTACAATGTGTTGTCTCTTAGCCACACACACTGGCAGCTTCTACCACGAAGGGGTTTAAGTCTTTGGTTTGCCTAGGAAAGGGGATGTGTTAGCTGCTCACTAACAACCCGTGGACTATCTACATAAATCTCTCTAGCTAAATGAGTACAATGATTAAGGGAAATTCTTATAGGACTAGGAACCTGTACTGTCACCTCTTAGACCTGGATTCAACAAAACTCAGTGCATTGTGTCAAACATTTCAAATAAACGGGGGTGGGGTGGGGTGGGGTGGAAGGGAAGCATTGAGAATCTATATTGTTTGAGATGGTTTTCCTTTTTCTGAAGGCAAGAATTAAATGAAATTACATTTAATAGTCATAATTCTAAAGATAATTTTCTTAGCTTATAACAGAAAGAAGTAACAATGTCACCGAAGAGTCAAGTAGAGCCCTCCTTAAAAATTCTTGTACTCTTTATAAATTCACTTTATACTTCTGATTCTATTTTATAGTTATATACCTAAAACATTTCTTTAGCTAGAAAAGTTTAAAAAATACCCACATTAAAATCCTCACTGTATGCCTAGATAGTATTTATTTTTCATAAAGACATTAACCTCTACAGATTTTTCTTTATGTTCATATATGCCTAGGGTTTATGAAAATAGTTTGGTTTGGTTTCGTCCTTAAAAATTAATCTGCCTGTAATGGCACTGTTGCTAATGGGATCTTCACACTAATTCCATGCACAAAGGAGAAGAATGAAATGGAAATAATGACTCATAATAGTAATTTGTAGCTCAATGTGAAATCTCTTGGCAGGATGCATGTTCCTGTATCCCATAAACAGAGTTAAAAGCTGCATTGCATTTATATCCAGAGGGACCAAACTAATGTATTAGCAAATGATAATAAAAGGAAAAAATGGAAAGAAGGGGCAAATGTTGGCAACTAAGAATCATGGAAATCAGAGAAGTGCCCGTTCTATGTCAGTTTCTAACTAATGGGTGCTAGAGTTAGCTAACAATAGGCAAAATCACTTGAATACAGTAATAACTGAATTTCAAAAGCAAATTAATCCAAACAACCCTTTTAAGCTTGAGGTACTTACCATTAAGTGTAGAGCATTGTATGTGTTTGATACCCTGTGGTTTCTTTGGTTTTTAAAGATGTGAAGTGCTGAAAATCAGTAGGAAACATTGGTCTCATTATGCTTCTAATCCATGACTAGAGACACTGATATTATTATCATTACTGTTATTACAACTCTAATTATATTTATTCCCTCATTATAATGTTATACACAGGTGTGAACAAGATGTGTCTAAAACACATAAATAGAAAATACACAAATATGGAATTAAATATCACCAAGACAGAGATATTTACTATTCTTTTCCAGGTCCATAGCTCATACCATGTCACAAACAAGGAACCTCACACATTGCCTAATTTGAGGAAGCATATCCAATTTGCATTGGCCCCAACCTTGACTAGGGCACTGTGTTGACCATAAATGTGCTATTTTTTTTTTTTCTCTAAACCAGGTACTTTCTCACATATAGGTCCCATTCACTCTTTCTTGCCTTATAGTCATTACTAGTATATGTGTCCACAAGTATTTAATTCTTGTTCTCCTTCTGGGCATAAAGTTAGACTGGGTTTTCCCATCCAATTAAATTTATTCTTGATCATGTGTCTGGCATTGGTAAATAGAAGATAAACAGAACAAATGTGTGTCATCTAGGAAAAGAGTTTTAAAGAGTCAATGTTGTTTTTTGTTTTTTGTTTTTCAATTTACAGGAGGTGGGAAATGACTCCTTAGCCTGGATCCTTCAAAACGAACAAAGAGAATGTGGGCCTGACCCTCTTCCAAATTTTGAGACTCAGAGCATGAGTGAATAATAAACCTTTCTTGGCTTAAACCAATGATGCGTTAGTATTGTTTATTATCTCCACGTAACTCAACATCTTCTGAACAATTCATTTAATTGCATGAGATCATCCAAGTTTTGCCCAGAACTTCTCGAAAGCCTCTCAGCACCCTTCGTTTCTTTCTTGTTCTTCAATTACTTCCACCCTTTAGTACATCTGAGCCAAAAACATGTAATAATAACCATCATGCATATGAATTGTGCTTATAACACACTGATGGTCTACCAGGAGCATTTTAGAAGGTCAGTAAATGGATTTAGTATCCACTATCCAGAAAATACTAAAATAATTCCAAAAACCACATCAGAACCGGAAAAAAAGCTCATTTGCCTTTTTTCCTAATTAAAACACTACACGTCTTTTTTTTTTTTTACTCCTCACCCAAGGATATGTTTATTGATATGAGAGAGAGAGTAGGGGGAGGGGAGAAACATCAATTTGTTGCCTTTCATATGTGCCCCAACCTGAGATTGAACTCACAACCTGTGCATGTGACCCGACAGGGAACTGAGCCCTTAAACTTTTTGATGAAGGGATGATGCTCAATCAACTGAGTTACTTGGCTGGGCTACACCATCAACTTTTAATGTCGATAAGGGTATGTTTTCCCAATTGTTTATACTTTTTCTGTTTGAGTGGAGTTAAAGGAGCATTCTTGTTATATATACGGAGTTGAAAATATGCTATTTTCTGATTATATCATGATTTATTTACTTCAAAAAATAATTTCAACAATATTTATTATGTACCTTCTACATTCCAAGCACTCGTCTAGGTAGTAGGAAGTAAGGCAGTGACCAAACCAGTTACAATTTCCACCTTCATAGAATAAATATTCTAAAAGAAGCAGGAGTCATATAGATATACACTATGTCAAGTGATGATAAGTGCTATGAGAAAAAATAGCAGGATAACAGAAAGAACTAGTCTCACAGTACAGCATGGAGGAAAGATTAGAATAGCATCTTGTAAAGTTTGTTCAGGTAACTTTATTTTGTAAAGAGACATTTAAGAATTGAGCATCAACCTCTGAACCAGAAGGTCATGGTTCAGTTTCCAGTCAGGGCACATGCCTTGGTTATGGGCTCAATCCCCAGTGGGGGGCTTGCAGGAGGCAACCAATCAATGAGTCTCTTTCATCACTGATGTTTCTTTCTCTCCCTCCCTCTCCCTTCCTCTCTGAATTCAATAAAATATATTTCCAAAAAAGAATTTGGAAGTTTAAATTTTGGGGAAAGCACAGATAAATACATGAAATAAATTTAGAAAAGTAAAAAAATATAAAGTAGAAAATATTCATTATCCAACTACTATTAAAATATTTTATATTCATATAGAGAGTTTTAAAAATAAATAAATCTATTTTATTAATAATACAGCATTAAAATGTTTGTCCACTTATATTAATACTTTTTCTCTGAAAAGGCTGAAGTGCATACTAAACTATTAACATAGGATGATTCTTACAGGTGGAATAATGCGCAACTGTTGTGTTTTGCTTTTTACACTTTTGTGATACTGAATATTTTAAATCAGAAAACTCATAAGGTTTGAAAATATTCTTCTTCAGGGTAATTATCAATGGCTTTATGGCATTTCATTGTACAGCTAATTACATAAAACAATTTATTTTATTAAGCCACCATTATTGGATATTTAATCATTCCAATATTTTTGGTGAATAATATGATTTTAATGATTTTCATGATAAATATATAATATACTAGCTACATTATAAGCTAATTAGACTTTTGTGATCTAGCCTGATAACATATAGATTCTTATTTTGTGGGAAAATTGTGTTATGCATTTCAAACAATTATTTTAAAGAGTAACCTTTGGAGCATAACTCATTTTAATTGTGTTCTTTCTCTACAATTAAGTATTTTTATAACAAGTTGTTTCTGTTCATTGCTTGAATATGTACATGATATTTGTTAGCTTTTAAATGTGTTCAGCTATTTTGAAGATCATCTGAAGCAACAAGTGTTACTTCTTATTTGGATAGTTTATAGCACTAAAGAATTACTAATAATTCGAACACTTAAGCCACTCGGGAGAAAGAGAGAAAGGTAAACTGAGAAAACACATGAAGCAAGACCAGGATTGAGGCAATGATATGACACGCAAGCTCTGATGTCCTGAGAAACTTTTTATGATAACTAGCCCCCACCCCTGGGCTAATTTGATTGCTCATCTTTGTGTTTGAAAACATCTGGAACTACTTTTAGGGGGTGCGTATCACATTGCACTGAACTTACTGTGCTTCAGTATCTCACACTTATCTGCAAACTTCTTAAAATCGGGGGCCACATACTTCTGTGAAATCACTACAAGGAAGCCTAGTATCCTAAGTATATCAGGCCCCCAGGAACTATTTATAGACCTGAAATAAGACCACTGGAAGGATGTCACGGAAGACAGCATGCATACTGGTGTTAGAATAATGCAAACGGCCCTAGCCAGTTTGGTTCAGTGAACAGAGCTTCAGCCTATGGACTGAAGTGTCCCAGGTTCCCTCCAGGTCAAGGGCAGGCACCTCAGTTGCAGGCTCCTTCCTCCCTGGGCTGGCAACAAATTGATGTGTTTCTTCACATCGATTTCCCTGTCTCCTCCACTCTCTCTAAAAATCAATGGAAAAATATCCTTGGGTGAGGATTATAAAAAAAAAAAAAAAAAGGAATAGTACAAATGCCTGCCCAGAGGAAAGCAAAATTTGAAGAGAAAGGAAAAATGAAAGATTGATAATATCAGTTCTGGAGAAATCCATTCTCAACACTCTGGAGTATTGGAGGTCCCATTAATAAGAAGGACAACAAAGAAAATATTGGAGTTGTGCCTATACTGGTCCAACACTAAAAAACGATACAGGGATCTCTCTTCTTTTCCAATAAAAACATTTTCTTCCTCTATGAATATTAGTCCTACCATATATAGGAAACAGGTTTTATTAGTCAATAGACTGGACTTTTTCCTCACCTTCTCCATCATCTCTACCTCTTCTACCTGGACAAACTAAAAATAACTAAAAATGTGGAAAATATTTCATACACATGCTGGGTACAGAATAGCTGCTGGGTACACAGAGTTAATACTAAGAACTTTTATTCCCCCTTAGGAAGTATATATAATTATACTACCTAAGGGGGACATGAGACTACAGCTTTAAATTTCAATTTAGAAAAGTAATTGACAGTCCACATCACTATGCTCTGAAATATATCACTGTGTTTGCACCAAGATCATGCCTCTCATGGGCTACCCCAGCTAATGACTACATGTGGTAGAGACATGAAAGCAGAACATTTCAGAAGATAAGAAATCCCTCCATAGACCTTGATTTGAGGACTTGCCAATGATCTTTCTGGACTTTCTTTAGCCTGAGCAGCAGTTTAATAAAGTTCCAACCCACCTTCCTTCCTTTTCTCTCTTTCACTCAGGGTCTCATATCTACATCATGGTCTCATGGCTCTCCCAGCCTACTCTCTTCCCATTTTCTTTCACTGGCATTTCTCATAATAACACCTTTACACAATTATTCTCTCTGGATCTGCTTCATCAAAGACCATGAGTAACTAATAACATAATATGAAGGGGTGCCATAATGCCTTATAATATACTAAAGGCCTGGTGCACAAAACTTGTGCACGGGGGGGGGGGGGGAAGGGTGGTGTCCCTCAGCCCAGTCTGCACCCTCTCCAATCTGGGACCCCTCACGGGATGTCCGACTACCCATTTAGGATCAGGCCTAAATGGGCAGTCGGACATCCCTCTCACAATCCAGGACTGCTGGCTCCCAACTGCTTGTCTGCCTGCCTTCCTGATGGCCCCTAACTGCTTGTGCCTGCCAGCCTGACCACCCCATAATCCTTCCCATGCCAGCCTGATTGGTGCCTAACTGCTCCCCTGCCAGCCTGTTTGCTCCTAACCGCCCTCCCCTGTTGGCCTGGTAACCCCTAGCTGCCCTCACCTGCATGCCTGTCACCCCCCAACTGTTCTGCCCTGTAGGCCTGGGTCCCCCACAACTGCCCTTCCCTGCAGGATTAGTCACCCCCAACTTCCATCCTCTGCTGGCTTGGTCACCCCTAACTGCCTTCCCTTGCAGGCTTGATCACCCCCAACTGCCCTCACCTGCTGGACATGTTGTGGCAGCATCTTGTGTCCACATGGGGGCAGCCATCTTTGACCACATGGGGACAGCCATCTTGTGTGTTGGGGTGATGGTCAATTTGCATATTATTCTTCTATTAGCTAGGATAGAGGTCTGGTGCACGGGTGGGGGTCAGCTGGTTTGCACGGGTGGGGATTCCCTTGGGGTGTGAGATGGCCTGGGCGAGGGGCCTGTGGTTGCTTGTAGGCAGGCTACGCCCCCAAGCGACCCAAGGTGAGGCCCTGGTATCTGGTATTTATTTATCTTCTATAATTGAAACTTTGTTGCCTTGAGCGGAGCCAAGACTCTGACTTGCTCTGTGGCGGCAGCCATTTTTGTTGAGATTTATTTATCTTGTATAATTGAAACTTTGTAGCCTTGAGTGGAGGACTAGGCTGGCCAGGGTGTGCAGAAAGCTTGGCTTCCTCCATTGCCGGGGGCAACCCAAGCCTCTTGTTCGCTCTATGGCAGCAGCCATCTTGGTTGGGTTAATTTGCATACTCACTCCTGATTGGCTGGTGGGCGTGGCTTGTGAGTATAGCAGAGTGGTGGTTAATTTGCATATTACTTTTTTTAGATAGGATTTTGATATGTATCATATCTTCATATGTCTGTATTTTTGATTATCTATCTACTATCTATCATCTATTTATCTATCAATCTATCTATCATCTACCTATGTATCTAGTTGTTTAAATGTAGCCATAACTAGATTATAAGAATATTGACAATGCCGGATTTATCATGTTTGGCAATACTTCAAAGCCATGTGTATTCCTTTTCTAGGGCTCCTAACAAAGTACCACAAAGTGAGTGCTTTAAAACAAGAAGTGTGTATCCTCTCACAGCTCTGGAGGCTAGAAGTCTAAAACTGAGGTGTCAGCAGAGCCAACAGTTTCTCTGAAAGCTTAGGAGAGAATCCTTTTTTTGCCTGTCCCTACTCTCTAGTGGTTGCCAGGCACCCTTCCTGTTTCTTGGCTTGAAGACGCATCTTTCCTATCTCTGCTTCTGCCTTCGAATGATCTACACTGTGTGTCTCCTATCTGTATTTCCAAATTTCTTTCTTTTTGTAAGGGCAATAGTGATTCGATTAGGACCTAACCTAAGTCACTGTGGCTTCATCCTAACTTGATTTATTGTATAAAGATCCTATTTCAAAATAAGTTCTTATTCACAGTTACAGCCCATTAGGACTTTTACACATCTTTTGACAAATATCAAATTTCTCTAGTAATCAATAGAGTGGATTTCAAAAAATAAAAGTCACCATAACTTACTTGCTTAACACACTCCACTGACTTTCCATTGCAATGAGTATAAGATTCCAGATCTGTACCTTGGACCAAGTTTCTGAAATAGTCATTCATTATGTCTCTGACCTCATCTCCCTCCACAGAGGAGGCCTGTGGTCCAGGCACAAGTGCCCTCCACTGTGCATCAAACATGCCAAGCTTTATGCCTCATGGAAAACTCACTTGTTCTTTGCTTTGCCTGCATCTATCTTTTCATAGCTTTACACATGGTTGCCACTTGATCATCATTCCTGTTTCCTCTCACATATGAGCTTCTGACAAAGGATTTTATAACACTGAACTAAAGTAATCGGCAGTCCTTTGCAGTCTAGCTCTATCCCTTAACCTATTTTATTATCTTCATAGCAACATCGCTGCCTAAAATTAATTAGCTTATGGAGCTTGCTTTTTTATTATCTTTGTTTCCAGACGGGAAATAATTTAAGTTCTGCAAGGCCAGGTCTATTATGTTTCCTTTTCTGTTCCCAATAATTCAACCATGTCTGGCAAATGTGAGCAGCTAAAAAAAAAAGTATTGAGTGACTGATTCACAACATGTTATATAAAGACAGATAGGCGCAATTGACAGGCTGGGTGAATCAGGAGAATTGGGGTATTTAGGCTTGACCATGAAGGTCTCATTCCTTCAACAAAGGTATATAAGGCCTATTCTGCACTGTAGGAAGGAGTAACTCAGATTTAGGCATTTCACATATGAAACAATACGGAATAGACTGTCATAAAAACAACAAGCATGACTTGGACAGTAAATACTATGGAAATTCAGAAAATGAAAGGATCAGAGAAGGCTAAAGTAATGAAGCAATGTTTACTTAGGACTGAGTGAGAAACCCTGCCCCTTTCCCCCAAGGAAGTTGACCCTGTAATTAGTGTAAATATTAGATGCCTGTAACAGTAAAAGATACAATTGCAGAGATTAAAGTGCATGAATTTGACCGGAGTCAACAATATCTTTCAAGCACCATAGAGTGCATTGTCTCTGTAAGTAGTATGGTGGAATACAGGTTCTCAAAGAAGTTCTCAATATGCAACTATAAGAGGTGATTTTAAATTCAATCTCTTTCATTTTCTGAAGTAAGTCATTGTGAACATTGTATTTAAATTTTAATTTAGTTTATTTCAACTATATTAAGAAGGATGAAAGGACAGAAGGTTAGATTTCTCTCTCTAATGGTTCAGAAAAAATGTATAAGACACACACATATGCACAAAAACTACATTGCTATTTATTGGTGGTTCCCAAAACACCATTTCCAAAAATAATCTTGGAATTCTAGAGCTGAAAAAGAATGTTATGTAGTTAAAACCATGCAATATAAAGCTTATATTTCTAATATGCTAATCCTTTATAATGAATGCCGTAAAACCAGTATTTTTGAAAATTGATGGCAGGAAAACCTTGCCTTCTGACTGTTAGTGACTTCGTAATTGGAAAATTCCACATGCTGAGGAATTTATTCAATAATAAGTTCTTTATAACTTTAGTTTCTGACACTTTCATAGACAGGTACATTGACCAACTGATATGTGTGTCTATATATAATACACAAACTCATATACATATAGGGTGTCCCAAAATTGTATAAATACACTTTGAATAATTATAAAAGCAGCTTATTAAAATATGTTTCATTTTCAAAATTGACCTATAAGCTGTTAAAATGTGTATACATTTTGAGAGAACACCCTGTATATTTGTATCCTTGTTTTTTATTTTTTTGTATGCACACACACCCTTATATCAACATAGTATACATATATGCTATATATATATGTTATATTTAATATGTATAGATACACATGTATCTACATCTATAAAGTATTTGGATGTTAATGGCTTATTAAAATGGGTCACTTATCTAAAATCTAAACCTATTTGGATTTGCATTAACGTTTTTTCCTTTTCTTTTTAAATTTACTGTCCAAATCCTTTGTTTGGTTATTAAAGAAAAAATGTTCAATTCCCATAAATCCAAATATGTGGAGGGAAATTATCACAACACGTTATCTTCCAGGATGAGAAATATGACTGTGCTAGCACTTTTCTGTGGGCTTGGCTTGACTGCGATAGCAAAACAAGATCAGCATGTCCTTTCAACTGCGGGCTCTTTACAAACATTTCTGGATTTTCTTATAAGCCGATGAACTGGCATAGATGCCTGGGTATTTAGAATGGTTTTTGCTTTCTTTACTGAGACTCCCGGCTTTAAATCCCGAGCACTGGATATTGTGCTTTTAGTCTCCAGATAACTCTCGAGTAGCACTTTGAGAAGAGGTGAAATGCCATTGACCTTTTCCAAAAGGGGAAGTGTTAATGGTACCATTGGGGAGCAAGCCCTCAGAACCCTCTGCACACCACAGTGACTCAGTAATTAAGTTCAGAATATTATTTTTAAAAAATTAAAAAAGGAGGCGACCATAGAAATATAAATAAACCCTTTACTATTTTTGCAGAGAAAACACAATAAAAGATGAGGTGATAGAATCTTTCTTGGTAAAATTATATCTACACTCTGTAACTTGTAAATTATTTTTTCTCTTCAAAATTGGATAGCAAACAATAATGTGGTCCAAACTTATACTTTATTAAAATGATTATACACCATCCATGAGAGTTAATAGCTCATGAGATGCAATTTTTTAAAAAAAATTGCTACTGATAATGAAAATATGTCAACAATAGTAAAAGAATAAATGTCAAATGAAGCTTTCAGGGACAATTATTCATTTTGTAAAAGATCAACTGATGTTTCTTTCTTTTGTTAGATAACCTCAGTACCCCAGATGATGATCAAATTCTAAAAAGGTTGATGGCAAATGATGTAAGTGCTGAAACTGCCAATTAAATAACATGGAGTTTTCAGGATGATATAATTTCACTGGTTATAGGTTATCATAGCAGAGGAAACTACACAGCTATAGTGTTGTCAACACACTATCAATTTGGGCCTTATTTGCAGAAGAATGAAAATGGAGAATTCTAAAGCAGGGGAGATCGGGCGGTGGGACCAAAAGACATTAAGCATTCCTCTCTTTGTTCAGGCAAGCCTCAGGTTTCTTAAGGGCAAGGTAGGATTTTTTACTTGGTATTCAGCAGGTTAAAAACATGAATGCTGAAGTAAATTTTTATTTTGTTAGCATCTATACTTTTCAGGGAGTGAGAGAGATTTTACAATAAGAATGATTGGTACCGATTATTACGTCTCTGAGCACTCTGTTGTCTGTAGGTCCTCTACAGGTATCTATATATATATAAAAGCCTAATGTGCAAATTGTCCCCTCAGGAGTTTGACCAGGAGACCAGGAGTTCGATTGCTCGCTATGACATCCACTTACCACCAGGGAAGGCACAGAACAAAGGAAGCCCCAACCAGCAGCCAACAGTCGGGGGAAGGAAAGCCCTAATTGGCCCTAATTGCTGGCCAGGCCTAGAGACCCTACCCATACAAGAATTTAGTGGGCACAGGGCCTCTAGTTTTCTTACATTTCACATTCTCAACAAGGGGACAATTGTTATTGCCCCCATCTTATGAATGAGAATGCCATTTAAGTCATTACTTTAATAAATTGGCTAATTCATTACTGAATAAAGTAATGAGCTAGCATTAAAACCTAGCTCCTTCTAATAACCAAAACAGTCTTCTTTCTGGCATTCTTCCATCTCCCAGGAAGCATAGATGCTGGTGAAAAGTGAATTCTTACACTAATAATCTGGTTAGATTTCTCTCTCTAAAGCCAAGTATTGTGTTAGGTTAGACTAGTTTGACCAGATGTAACTATTTGGGGATTATATATATATATATATATATATATATATATATATATATATGGCCTAGAGCAAACACTAATTACAAAAATAGATGTGTTTTCTATGTTTTAAGCATTTTGGTTTTGGGGAAGATATGAAGAAAAAAAAACAAGACATGGTTTAACTTGGTCAGAATCAATAAATAAAACATTATTACAGTGATATTGAAATCATGATTTTTAACTTTTAGAGAGCATTTTATTTTATTTTTATTTTTAGAGAGCATTTTAAAAACTTGTTTTTTTCTATGTTTATTACCATCACACATAATATTAAAATAATTGTTAACCTACAGTATAATATGTGAGCCTTCTTTCTCTCATGAGGCATCTGGTGATATTGCAGGATATAACCAAATGTATCTAATATTTTAGGAAGGGAATAATTAGTTGTAGAGAAAGAACTTAAATATCAGTTTAATGCATATGTTTTTACTGTATAATGTTAAATCCACACAGTTCTGGATAATGACACAAATTGTACAAGTTACTCAAACGTCTGAATTTTGGGTTCATTATTTGACTTACACTAGCCTCAGGACAGGATAGGAAGTGAAATATGCCCTTCTTTAGAAATGTGTGCAATGTTACGGAAACACGAATATGGCAGAGGTTGTAAATTAAGTCTGAAAGTGCGCTGATAAACTTCAAATTATTTATCTGGGAAATTCAAAGCATGTGTGGGTAGCTGCTTGTGGACAACTCCTCTAAATTTTTGGTCCAGTATCCCTGAATGTTGCCCTCCATAATTTGGAGAAATTAAAAGGTAAGATTTCTGCTTACTGGAAATAAGTCATGAACTGGCTGTGCATGTCTCTATTTTGGTCTGGCATACACATTTACTGGAAGGCCTAATAGTAACCTCTGAAGAAATTCATAATGAGGAAATGATGCAATATTTCCATTTCAGATATTGGCCTAAATGGCATGGTAATGATAACTTGTTGACGCCATGAATGTGTGTGTGTGTGTGTGTGTGTGTGTGTGTATGTGTATAGACAAACTGTATTTATAGATATATGATACATCAGGATACATTGCAAGGATACATATATGTATCTATTTCAGAATACTGTGGCCCCAAGATAATATCTAAATAGGGGAGAAAACAAAAGCAACATTATTTGAAAATGTGAACATATTAGTGATTAAATATAGTTTAAAGATTTAAAAACAAGGATATTTTACTGGTTTCAAATTTAATATTAGAATTTATTTAAATAGCTTTTCCCACATGGATCATAAACACAGAGTTGTAGTCACTATCTTCTTTCTGCTGGCCCCTTGGTCCATGTCATCACCACCTGAGCAATACAAATCGTCAAGTGTGAGGAACTGCATAACATGAAAAAAAAAATGTCATTCACCTGGATACTTAGGCCTATTTGGTGTAAACTGAGGTTTTGCCTATCATCACCTCCATCAACAAAATAAAAATGTCTAGAAAGAGCCAGACTCACAAATCTCTAAATTTCCAAAGAGGTTGAATCATTTTGTTTTGTTTTGCTGTAAAAGCTGAAGTTTACTGTATACTCCAGAGCTTACTTCACTTTCTTTTAGGTTTTAGCCCATTATACCTGAGCAGGCTTGGAAAGGAATAATTAACAAGTCCTTTCAGAGAGGAAAAAAAGCAGGGCAAGATGAAAAGGCTCAAGGCCATTTCTTGATATGCTCGCATCCCAACCATGGTCTTTCACATGGGTTTCAAATATATAAAGACTGCTTGATAAATTCTAGCAGTCTCTACTTGGACAGTTTGTTCCAAAGTAAATCCAAGTTGTTTAAAGCAGTTCAGAGAAGTCTATTCATGTAAAATTTCATTAATTTTATTATACATTTCTAGGTTTCTTCTCTTAACAGACAATATGGTGTGTTTCAACTTGTTGAAATGAGTTTTCAGGTGTGCTAAATGTAGTAAAATTAGGTAATGGAAAAAAAGTTCTAGACTGACGATTGAATTTTATGTTTAACACAAAATCAAGGTCTATGAGATATTCTGACATTTCTAAATTTCAGAGTACGTTGTACATTGTAATCCTGTTGCCCATGTAGGAATAGTAATGGCCATGTTTGAGCACCTATTATATGATGTATATTATGATCATGCATAATTCTAGCACAGTCATTTTATAATTTTACAGATGGGAAAGCCAACTGAGTAAATCGACTGTCCCCAAAGCTCATGAAGAAAGTATGAACTAAATTCAGTTTATATGACACTGAGGCCTATGCCCTTGTCAAGAGAGCAGGTAGACCCCTTTTAATATTAGAATATCAGACAAATGCAGGACTCAATTCCTTCTGCTTTAGAAAAGATTAACGGGAGATGTGTCTTCTGGCTCAAGAATGGGATTCTCAATGTCACATAGCTTAATCATAAATGTATCATTTCCTATTTCTCTGATCAATTTCAAAGTTCATATCACATAATATTTAAATTTTCTAATCTTTAAGAGCTCATGTAGCCTGTGATAATCTAGATATCTACTATATTCATCAGTTGTTTTATATTGCTTTTGTTTTATTTAAGAAATTACGGTCTTTACTAAATGTCCTTGAATGGAGTTCTCAAACCCATTCCAGTGTTAGGGGAGATCAATGCCCCTACACCAACAAATAATTCTCAAATGCCATCAGGGTTTCTAAGAATTCAATTCAATTCTGACACAATCTACCAGGAGATAGAATTCAATTCCACAGGTCAAGTTTTTAGTCCTACAAGGTTGCCTCCCTTCCCCACCTCTACACATACACTTTGGATGCCAATCACAAGCCCAGGTTCTTACCTATGCCTCTGGCCAAGAGGTTATAGATTGGAAGGTTTTCTTCCTTGGGTTCCATTAATTTTTTAGATGGCTCACAGAACTCAAGAAGACCCATTTACTAATTAGATTACCAGATTATTACGAAGAATATTAAAGGATATGACTTAAAATCCAAATGAAACATAGAGTAAGGAGCTTCTGTCCTCATGGAGCTTGGAACCCAGGATGGTAGCATGTGGTAGCATGTTCCCCAATGTGAAAACTCTCTAAAAAGAGTGTCAAGTAGCTGTTCTCCTGTGTGTTTATGAAATCTTCATTACATAGCATGATTGACTAAGTAATTGCCCCTTGGCAATTGAACTCAACCCACAGCCCTCTCCACTAAAGTCAGGTGGTGAGAGTAAAAGTTCCAGACCTAGAATCACATAGTGATCTTTCTGGCAACCAGCCCCTACCCTTGGCTAAATTCCAACATTTACCTCAATAACATAACATAACATAACATAACATAACATAACATAACATAACATAACATAACATAACATAGCATAGCATAGCATAGCATAGCATAGCATAGCATAACATAACATAACATAACATAACATAACATAACATAAAAAAAAACCAACATAACATAACATAACAAGAGACACCTTTATCACTCTTAACACTTAAGAAAGTCCAAGGGTTCTGGGTGCTACAAATCAAGAACTGTGGATGGAAACATCTATAATAATAAAAGCATAATATGTTAATTAGGCCAGTCATCCTTCTGGATGTCATTCCAGACGTCCTTCAGGACCAAGCCGGGGAGGGAGGAATGAAGACAGTTGCCCACGGCTGCAAGGGAGGGATCCAAGCAGCCACCACAGCTGCAAAGGCCTACTCTTGCATGAATTTTGTGCATCAGCCCTCTAGTATATTATAAAATGCCTTTACATATCCCACCTGACTGGAGTTCCCACAGTGGATGTACAACTGGCATATAATAAATGCAATAGATGCTATTTATTTAACTTATGCAATGTACTTTTTATATTTTTATATTATTTTAGTTTGATTGCTGCTTAAAAAGGAACAGATTTTAAAAAATTAATTTCCTGTTATGTTTGTTCTTTTAATATCTAGTGAGGTCTTGGATGGGTCCTATAAATTTTTAAGGCCTCTGTTTTCTTGTCAGTGGATTGGAAATTCAATGATACTTCTTACCTTCATTCCCATATTAGCATTATTTGCAAATTTGTCCCATTTGATTCTTTCTATAACAGGAGAGAGAAAAAAGTCCATATGCTTCCCAGAATGTTAATCATATGTTAGCCATATTCGTTTATTTTATGGTTCTATGTGAATGCATATCCATGGATGGGTCAATGGAGCATGCTGTGCTGCTGTTTTCACCAAGGTAAAATGGGAATGATAGTATCTTGTGTTAGTAGTTTATGAATTAAATAAAATATACTAATTTGAAAACAACTAGCCCAGAGGCTTAAAGTGTGCTTACTTCTTAGTTCTTAAAGGATAATATCAGTGACAAAATTGAAGACTTTTTCTTTATATCTGTACATCCACATGTTAATTTATTTCTGATTCTTCTTCTCATGGCTATAATCATTTATGTGGTTGCTCTTTAACTTTCCCATGGCTTTCTATTTTTCATCTAACTTTAATACATGTAAAAACTTCTATATTTTTGCTATTTAATATTATACATATGTTGGTTTTCTCTGTAGATCATTAATCCACATGAATTAAAACTTAAACTAAATACCTCAAAGGTATTTTCTTTCAGTCAAATTTCATAGTGGTTACTGCACTTGTTTGCAAATACTTCAGAAAGATCACTTTCCAGGATTCTCATAGCCATAGGAACAAAAATTACATTTTCTTCAAAAATTGGAAGAATCTCACTATAGGTATCTTATGTAGCTGTAAAGATTTGGTTTATTCTATCTTGCCATTTATTTCTAATCCTAATATATGAAAATCCAGGGGCCATCACGACCTAAATGACCAGATGGATGACTGAAAAGCAGGCTATGTGTGGGGTGACCAGGCCAGCAAGGGGGTTAGTGAGGGACGACCAAAAGTCTAAACAGCAGGATCCTTGGGGTGACCAGGCTAATAGAGGAGAGTGTGAGGGGTGACCAGACTGGCAGGGGGAGCAACCAGGCCAGCAGGGGTGGGGGCCAGCTGTGGGCAACCAGGCCTGCAGGGGGCACAGTAAGGGCCGACCAGGCTGGCGGGGGGGAGGGTGCAGTTGGGGGCAACCAGATTGGCATGGGAGGGCAGTTAGGGACGATCAGGCTGGGAGGCAGAGGTAGTTAGGGGTGATCAGGCTGGCAGGGGTGGGGCAGTGAGGGCCTGTCAGGCCTGTCAGGCAGGCAGGCAGGTAAGCAGTTAGAAGCCAGCAGTCCTGGAAGGGGCCCAGGATTAGAGAGGGTGCAGGCTGGGCTGAGGGGACCCCCCATGCATGAATTTCATGCACCAGGACTCTAGGTATGTGATAAAACACTTGGCGATTAATTTGATCTGCTCTGGTATACTACTGGTAAAAACATCAGTTCAGAATTCAACACCATTCTGGGATTTTCCTTTTGCACTTGAAATAAGTATCTTGCTATATACCTTCAAAGACAATCTTCTCATCTAGTCCGTGATCACGCACAATGTTTACAGAAAAATTGGCCAACATTTTAATCCTTTTTTTTTCTAGTAGAACTAAGAATTAAACACAATAAAGTTACTTTCTTAGTAGAAAGCAACCTTTACTGAACCACTAACCTCCAAGAAAAGTTTTGTCCTTTAGCCTCTTTATTCTCATACTTGTCCAGTCCTTAACCAATTCTCTAAATCCTGACCCCCATAGTTAGCCCTCCAACCCCTACACCCCAAAAGAACAAATCTTTAGTGTTATCTATTCCCCTGTAATGAACTGACAATTTTTATTTTTTAGTCAATAGGACAAAATTATAATGGGGAGTTTCCATAACATGTGATGGAGAAGGGATAATTATCATAAATATTTGTATATTTTTTTGTCTAAAAATGTCAACAGATTATGTACTCTATATTTTCATAAGGATGTATGGTTTTGTATGAGTCTAGTTCAAATTCTCTTTTTTATATCTTCTTTTCTTTCTTTTTCTGTCTCTCATTTTTCTTTCTTTCTTTCTCTATCTCTCTTTCTTTTGCCCTTTCTTTCTCGCTTGAGTATGTGGGTGTGTGCCTGTGCATTTTGATCAAGGCAACATAAGCACAGTCTCTAAATTAAAATAAATTTAAGCATAAAGTAATGAACTGATACCCAGTCTTCTGACTCTTTTGTTAAAGCATATTATGCTCATTGTATAATTTTTAATGTTTCCATTTGTATTATTACTGAGTTCCTTGAATTCAGTTATCTGATCCTTCATGTTACTTTTGCAATAGAGTAGATGGCAATGTACTGTAGTGGGATTGAAATCTATATATATAAAAGCCTAAGTGACCAAATGACGGAATGAACGTTTGATGGATCTCTATGACATGCACTGACCTCCAGGGGGCAGACATCCAATGCAGGAGCTACCCCGGGTGGTCAATATGCTCCCACAGAGGGAGTGCCACTCAGCTGACAGACGGGCGCAACACCAGGGTTGGTGGCGTGAGCTTCTCCTGCCTCCACAGCAGCACTACCAAGCAGTGGTCAGACAGGTGCAGCAGGGCTGGGATGAGTGGGAGCAGCATGACACCCAGCCCGGACTCAGGCTCCTCCCAAGCCACCTGCCACTTCACTCACTACTACATCCCTTGGGGGGTGTCGGACTGCCGGTTTGGGCCTAATCCCCACAGGCCACTGGGATCAGGCCAGAACCAGCAGTCTGACATCCCCCGAGGGGTCCCAGACTGTGAGAAGGCAGAGGCCAGGCTGAGGGACCCCACCAGTGCATGAATCCATGCACCGGGCCTCTAGTATATTATATGTAAAGAGGTTAAATAGTGTTCAAAAATCCAAAAATGCATATAATTTCTCTGGAACTATAGTTAAAAATTTAATTTTTTCCCCAAATTAAGTCTCATTTTAAAAACCATTCACAAAAATTCCAAAGTACCCACTCATTCTCTGTTTTTTCTGGAAGAGGATTAAGAGTCTGAAGGAAGTAAATTAAATTTAGCCAGCTCCATGAAAAAAACATAGCTTGGATTTTATTCTCACACGACAACACAAAAACAAGGATAATTAATTATTTTCTCTCACAAACTTTCTTCCAGGAAGCATCCTAAAAAAATTAAACTTTCACAAAACCATCATAAAACGTGTTTCAATCTGCAGGCCCTCCTCACTTCTGTTCCACATCACCTAGAGCTGGACATTGTCTGAGCCTAAAGGAACACTTAATACAGCAAAGCCAGACACTTTTTATTCCATTTCCTGGAAAGTCAGACTTCACTAAAGTTTGGCTTTTGTCCCTCCCAACCTGGTGAAGTTCCAGAACTTTCAGGTTTATATCTCTCATTGAAGACAAAGTAGCAGCATATCAGTTTCTTTTCCTCTCTAGAGAAGAACAATTTATATAATTAGGAGATTTGCAAGTACAAACCAATTGGAAAAATATTTAGGCCAACTCCCACCTTTGGCATTTTCCCACCAGCTGAGATCAGGCTTTCTCTCTAAGTGAGTAAACACAATCTCTGCTCATGAGTGAAGGCTCTGATCCCAGCCCTGGGACTTCCCACTCCTCCCACTGTAAAATGTGACCCCAGTCACACTCTTCCCAATAATGCTTGGCTCTCTTGATCACATTCTCTCATATGTGTCAGGAGAGTCAACAGGGACATATATCTTGATCCTGGCTCTTTATACTTATCTAACAAAGTGGAAAAGACTAGTTGATCCTCATCTGTGGTTTAATATTTGTCTTGAAAAAGCCAATGGGTTTTATAGATTTAGGAAAGGTTGTATAAGTGTAGAGAAGAGATAATGATAGTAATAGATGACATTTATTATTCACTTGCCTGTGCCTGCCACGATATTAAGTGTGCTATAGCAATCAATTCAAATCCATTCAACATCCCTATGAATGAAACGCTACCCTTCTCATTTTCTAGAGGAGAAAACTCAGAGATTTCAGAAAATACCCAAATTTTCCAGGCAAGAGGAAGGTAGAATGATAATTCAAATGCACATTGGTTTGGTACCAGAAGTTTTGGCCTTAAATATCAATCATATTCCTTTCTAATGACTGAATTACAAATTCACTTGCTTTGCAATATCTGAGAGCATGTGGATACAACATTAAACAATATAAAAAAAGTTGAAAGAAATAAAATAAAACACTAATTTTGAAAAATTCTGTCTTCATTGACACTGAGCCTGTTGAAAGTCCAAACTAGCTGTTGAAGAAAAGTGATAAGTGGACTTTAACTTGGGGATGTTTTACTGAATTCCGTAGAGAACCACTGAGTGTATTCCATGTTAAAAATACCTAACGCTATCGCTTTATATAAGATAATATCATTGAGCAAAATATCTCAAATTGCTTTGAAAATAAGAAGTCAATGGGGAAAAGAAGTTGACATTTTTAATACTTTCAACAATACAGATAAAAAATTTAAAACCCCACAAATATCTAAGGATTATGATCATCACATCATTTTCTGCCAGATCCCTGGAAAACATATAGTGGGGAATTACCTCCTTCTCTATGTGAATGTATTTTAAATGTTTCAAAATAGTGAGGCATAGAATCTGTTTTTCTTTTTAAAGTAATCTTCAAAAAAAAAAAAAACACTTCTATGCATTTTGCTTAGAAGCATAAAAGGTAAAAAAAAAAAAATAGTTTCTGAACTGCAGTTTTCCTGGGGGATAAGGGGTTTCCACATTGCTTTCTAAAATAGAACAGAATTCAAGAAATGGCAAAAGTGTTCTCAGTCTCTTTTTACAATTCTCATCTTAGCTTTGAACTTTTCCATTATTTTCTATGGGAATTAAGATCCATTAGAAAGCATCTTATATTACAAGCACTTAACAGCGATAAAGAGCGAAATTATCTCCATCCATCAACTCAATACCTAAAACAATAGCTCCCATTAGAAGATAGTGCAAAAGTAGCAGAAAAAAGGCTAATCCACTTCAGAGATGGAATGGAAGTCACAAGCAGAATTTCTTTCATATATACACCAAAGTTAAACTGATAGGTCTACGTTCACTCTCAACTCTCTGTAAAGGCCACATGCGTAACCTATTGTTCAAGCAGGTCTGAATCAAGCTGAACTGAATTTATTACTAACAGGAACCAAAAACCATCTTGAGGGAGCAATAGTAGTGTCTCAGAAGGGAGGCAATGAGGAGTAGATCCTTCTAGGCTTTTAAGGCCTGTGTTCCAGTGGTTGAAGGCAGGTTTTCCAATATAGGTCTATGATAGTGATTGGACAATGTTCCTGATATAAGAGTTTAGAACTGATGAACATGTGAGAGGTGAATAATGTGTCCAAAGTCATCAGCTAGAAAGTTCCAGAAGCAAAATTATATCTAAGATTTTTGGCTCCAAAACCACATGCCCACCCACACACTAACAATAACACCAAACCCAAAAGATCAGCAAAATATAATTTTGTAAAAAGAATATTTAAGGGTTCATTGTGCTGATATATTAACAATGGATAAATTTAAATTAGCTTATCTATATAAACCCTAGTGTGATTCCTCTAATGCCAATATTCCTTTGCCAATAGGTTTCAAATTGTAGCTCGTAGAAATTCTTAAAATGTACACATCAAAAACAATAGATGGAATGATAATTGCATTAAAATAGATAATAAATTAAGGCATTAATTTATTAAGAAAACTTAAAATCAATTTTCACTTCTCTGGCAATATGCCTGTCAACCTTTTTTTGCCTTACAGGTACTTGGTTTTAGTGAAAGACCCAGTGTCTGCCTATCTCATTTGTTCTTAAGGCTCCTATAGTGATGGTGCGGTGTGTGCTAATCATAACATCTTAAAAGGCATACTTTATAAGAAAGAAAGTGAATATGAGTAATTGATCATCAGCACCTATCCAAAACAATAAAAATTATTCATTGATACCGAAGGTCCTTCACAAAAAGTGTGAGGATTCAACTATCTGTATATAAATAACCATTTTTAGGTAGCTAAATTACATCAATGAACAGTATAATAGAGATTTCATTAGACTTACAAGTTTTAATTCCATAATTCAGAAGACTACTATTAAAAGACTTTTAAATACATATAAAATATGTATCCTTATTCTTTTTATCATTTTCTCATGTGATCTGAAAAAAAGTGTTTTTAATTTTTTAGGCTTAAAGTCATCTAGCCAACCTCAGACCACATTTTGAGTAGCATGGTTGGAAAGTTATCAAGGCTGATACACAAAAAGCAGAAAAATCAAACATCCCAAATAAATCACATTCAGATATGTGGTTTATTCTACCCCAAACTATGCCTGTATAATCCTTAGATTGCAGATACTGCCAATCCACAAAGCTAATAATGACATAAGAAGTGTATAAAACACTATATTAACCTAACAGATTGAATTTTTGACTTATAAGTTCAATAAAAATAATTGGTTTGTATCCTAGTAACTATAAACTAGAATTAATTTTTTTTTCTTTCTACACCTTACATAAAGATAATTGACTTAAATGTTTTAGTTGAAGGCAAAAAGTTAGATAGATGACCATTACTACGAATTGTATTTAATGAATATCTCTTATTACTTCTATCAATAAATAGAAAGCTAAGTTTAAGCATCAACCAGGTGAAATAGGAGTTTTTTGGGGTGCAAAGACAGGTTTTAGGAAATTTTAGAAATTAAGGGGTCCATGGAGGAAACATGGGGCTACAGAGCAGCAGAAGGTATATTTCCATAGAATAGGGAAGCTGACAATCTGCAACAGGTACTTTTCCATAGAATGAGGGAGCTGGGAACAGCAAAAGGTCTATATTTACAAAATAAAGAGGAGAGAGCCCTTCATCCAGAAGGACAGGAAGAAAGTCCAAAGGGAATAGGAAAACAATAAGGAAGGAGGTGTGTGTGTGGGGGGGGGGGGGCACCTTTGAGCCTAGGAGTTACTATAGTAACCAGTCTAGGGGAATAGTGACCAATCAGAGGGGATATCAAGGCACCAGGATCTGCAGCGTTTATAAGCCTTAGGGAAAAGGAACTCAGTGGGACCCTTTCCCCATCCCTACGTGGAATTCCATTCTGTGGGACTCTTTCCCTCCCCCCATGTGGGAGTCTGTACTTGTTCTTCAATAAATCTCCACCTTTGCTATACCACTTTCTGTCCTTGGATTCATTCTTCGATTCTGGCAGACAAAGAATCCGGGTTCCAGTCCAAAAGTTCCATTTCAAGGGTAATATTCATGATATATGTTACAATTATACACTGTAAATACCTATGAATTCTCTCCTGGATTTACAAAAATATAAAAATTACTGAAGGAAATAGAAATTTAAAACACCTGAAACATTACTTGCCTTTCTCCACTTGTTCAGAGATGAGACATATATTTATAACCTTTTTTTTTTTCTTTTCTTAAAAGATCAGAGTACATTTGTTTGTAGCTGCTAAAAACAATGTAGTGATTGAAAAACTCATGATAGGACAGTATAAACAGTCCAATTAAACACATGCATATTCAAGACAATGATGAGAAACTCACTATTTGTTGCATTAAGAGGATGTTAAAACTAAACCCTAAATACATCAACTTGAAAACAAATTAGTTCATGAAAATGTGTTATCAAACAGCCTTTATCAGCAAAACTTAGGAAGAAAAAAAACACATTTGCACAGCTGGTGATAAATGCATGCGTTCTAATGTAGTTTGGAAGAGATTAAATTAGGACTGACTGGTGTGGTTCAGTGGTTGAGCATCAACCTATGAATCAGGAAGTCACGACTAGATTCAGGTCAGGACATATGCCTGGGTTGTGCGGCTCGATCCCAAGTGTGGGGCATGCTGGAGGCATCAGATCAATGAATCTCTCTCATCATTGATGTTTCTTCTTTCTTTTTTAAAAATATATTTTATTGATTTTTTACAGAGAGAAAGGGAGAGAGATAAGAGTTAGAAACATCGATGAGAGAGAAACATCGATCAGCTGCCTCCTGCACGCCCCCTACTGGGGATGTGCCCGCAACCCAGGTACATGCCCTTGACCAGAATCGAACCCGGGACCCCTCAGCCCGCAGGCCGAAGCTCTATCCACTGAGCCAAACCAGTTTCAGCTCATCATTGATGTTTCTATCTTTCTCTTCATCTCCCTTCTTCTCTGAAATCAATAAAAACATATTTTTTAAAAAAGATATTAAATTGATAATATAAAGAAATTAATATGGTAATTTCAAGTTATTACCATACAGTCCTGGGTTTTGTAGGGACAATAAGTGGGGGAGCATGCTTGAGCAGGTCGCCAGCCCTGTGGAGGCCAAGTCAAAGAGCAAAGAAAGCAGTGAGGTCCAGTTCACACTATTTGAGCCCTAGACTAAGGTTCCCCTCCAGCAAGGGATTCCTCTGGAATGGTCATTTGCATGGAACAATACCTACACTTTCTTTTCTTTCCTTAATTAAAATTTCCTGTTATAAACAACCAGTACTTTCCTGAAGGACACACAGTGACTCATTATCTTAATCAAGTTCAGAGAAACAATGAATCATGGAATTTGGATGTTTAAATTTAGTATTTGATTAACTTTCCTTTTCTATATGTGTTGTGGACTGGTGTATTTGATTAACTTTCCTTTTCTATGTGTGTTGTGGACTGGTGGGCCTTCCCAAAATTCATATGTTGAAGTCCCAACCCCAAATAGTATTGTATTAATTAGGAGGTGACCCTTTGGCACGTGAGTAGGTCTTGAAGGTGGAACATCTGTGAATGGAATTAGTGTTCTTACAAAAGATTCTCCAAAGAGTTTCCTTGTCTTTTTTGCCATGTGGGGGAACACAGCCAGAAGACAAGCTATTTATAAACCAGGAAAAAGACTCTCACCTGGACACCTTATCTACTGGCAACTTGATATTTGACTTCCCAGCCTCCAGAACTGTGAGAAATAAGTTTCTGGTGTTTAAGCCACCCAGTCTATGGTATTTTTGTTATAGCAGCCTGAATGGACTAAGATAATGTGTTTAATTCCTATTCTTACCTTGTTCTCTGTAACAGTAGTGATGTGCAGTTTCAGAGTGGTCAGGCCAGTGGCACAGAAAATGTGATTTATGAAAAACAAAGGAAGTAAAGTTGACCAGGGGGATATCTGGGAAAGATGAGTTCAGAGAGAATGTGCAGCAAATGCCATAGATTTCAGGTGAATGTGGCCTGCTGTGCTCAGAGATTAGAGAGGAGCCTGAGAGAGAGCCTGCCGGGGAGGAGGGGAAGGAAGAATTGTAAGAACTGAGTTTAGAGAGGAACAGGATGCCTGATGGCATGACAATAATCAACATTCAGATAAAGTTCACTCCTTAGGCAGAATTATTAAACAATGGAGGCATTAGGGGTTCATATGAGATCGTTCCACTAGATTGAGATCATTGTAAATCAGCTGGGGGTGAAAACAAGCGAGTGAGATCAAGAATTCCATTCAGTTTTGAAGTCTTATGGAGAATCCACTGCCATGGGCAGGTCACTCTTAAGAAAGTTCGAGTTAGTTGTCAAGTCATTATTTCAAGGCTGACTTTAGTTCCTCAAAGGAACGGCAAACATTTAGGTATGTTAACAAATGTCATGAGGCCTGGCAGGGGCGGCTCAGAGGTTGCGTATCGACTCATGAACCAGGAGTTCCCAGTTCCATTCCCAGTCAGGGCACATGCCCAGGTTGCAGGCTAATTCCCCAGAAGGGAATGTGCAGGAGGCTGCCATTGATAATTCTCTCATCATTGATGTGTGTGTCTCCCTCCCTCTCCCTTCCTCTCTCTGAAATCAATAGAAACATATTTAAAAAAGAAATGACATAGATCAAATCAGAAATGTTGAAATTCTACAATATAGACTAGCGAAACTTTTTTATTCAGGTCCTAAAAAATTGCTCACTAAGTATATTCTTCCTGCACCTGGCATGAAATATTAACCTGTGTGCTATTTCTGCTCATGTTTCACAGGATATTGATGGTAAAATTGAGAGGAAACATATAAATTTACCCTCAAATTTTTCAGAGCATGGTCAGTGTGGACATTATATAAAATGAATGTATTTCCTGAGATCACTAGGTGTCTTGATAGAATCGAAAGCAGAAGGCATTGATTTGACAGCAGGGAAAATGAAAGGTGCATCTGAAGAACTTCAGTACCTTTGAACCTGGCAGTCTCTCCAATGTTTATCTCTCTCTTTGACATAGTTCTTTCAGATGTGCCAGGGTTAATGGAGACATTGGGAAATAGAAGAACTCCACAAAGGAATCAACAGTAAAATTTCCATATCAGAGATCGGAAAAAATCATCTAATGCTTTGTAAAGTGATATCTATTCTTCTTCCAATAAAACCAACCAAATGAACAGCCCAATGGCAAGAATCGGTTACTGTATCTGAGCAATATCTTATAATGAGAATAGGAAATGGATAATAAAGACATTTGGTATCTAACCAGTCTTGGCAAGCTTGGGAAAGGTGAGGAGGCCTCCTATAGAGAGAGACCATAAATATTAAAAAGGTGAAACAATTTGAATTGTGTCGATTAGTAATGTGAGATTTCAAAAATTACTAGCAGACATAAAATTATTCAGTCCTGTTATGAATTATCACCTCTAGGCATGTGATAACATTGGACTTTCAACACCCTGAAGGTAGACACAACTATGACTTGATTGACTAAGGAAATTAAGCAAAAGTGGGAAGTCATGTTTCTTTAAGAACTTTTCATGTGGCTTTAAAGAAATACTCTAATTTGCCATTTCTCTCTTTCTTTCTCAGTAACTACTAACGTTGTGGATGGGACTCCCCCATCAGCCTGTACTGAAGAGTGATGCTCACATGGAGAAGAGCAGGAGCCAGCCTGCAATGGACAAGTAAGAGGAAGGAAAACACACCTTGAACATTTTACTCTAAAGGACCGCTGGCACGTTAAGGTTGTCTATTTCTGCAACATAACCTAGATTTATACTGTCATATAAAACAATATACTCATTATAAGCTGATTACCTTCCTACTCTACAACAGGAGAAAGCAGATCCATCTAAAAGTGAAAACCCATCCCCTAAGATAACCATGACTTGATGTAATTAACTCATTTCCACCTGTGTGCATCACCCCACACACAAACACACACACACTCAGTAACAATGAAAACAGAAAGATGGAAAGAATAATTCCCTTGGTAATGGTTTTGTTATTAAAGCTGCAAAGTGAAAGAGCTTGAATAATGTATGTTATCAAAGGAAAAGATTAGATTCAGTGTCAAGAATATTAGAATTGCCACACAACGCAGTCCAAAGTTTTATATACTTAAAAAAATTAAAAAGAAGGAAAAAACCTGAACACGCTCCTATTTACTTTTTGTTTTATGTACTAGTACTCTCAAATATTAAGGTTACTGCTTTCTTTCTTCAAAATTGATGGAAAAGTCATACAGTTCTAGCTGTAAAGCTGTAAAAATTTGAAAACGTAACATAAAACTTGCCAGGCCTCTGTATCACTAAGACACAAACCCAGAGAGCTGAACTTGTTAGAATAGCAAGTTTTGTGGTGGTGAGAGTTAGAGTATATCTGCCTTGATCTAATGAAAGATAAACAAAATAGATGCATCATGTAATTTCCCTAACACTAGGGATAGAATAAGGTGCTGACATTCCCAGTGCAGACAAAACAAAACTGCAGTTCCAAAGTTTGTGAGCATTCAACCTGGAAGTTGTCCTTCGGAACTCATGAAAACATATTTTAACTGATAACATAAAGGGAAATGGGTTTTTCCCTCATAAAACATTTTGAGAGTATAATTGGAGAAAAAGATTTGAGAATGAGACTGATTGGCTGATCAAATCTTTTCTTCCATATCCCCCCTGCCCAGAGACTAAGAAAAAAAACTGCTGTAGACTGTTTGTTCTATTTTAACTAACCATTCAACGATTCTAAATTTATCCTGCTTTACCAAATCCAATTAGGGAAGTTTTCATCAAATCTCTTTGAAGAAGCTCTGGCACAACTAAAAATAGACATAAGAATTACAATAACTTCTCATCTTTTAGAATTTTCCAGGGTGAGATAAGAATTCAATGACTCAATGAGTTCATGTCTAATGGAATTTGTGAACTTGAGACCCTGAAGTGCTTATGATGTATCAGTTTATTTTATTTTATTTTCCATGAGTCACAATTTTTAGGACTAGCTTTGTTATTAGGAACAAAGAAGGGGGAAGAGCAGGCATTATGTTTACATAATGTCAAGAATGACTGGATTCTACGGTAGGGGTAGAGTTTTATTTAAAGAAAAATATTAAGTGTGGTAATTTATTAAAGAAATTTTCTCCTTTCTTTTACTTGCACTACATAGAATGAGGAAACTTATATCTTATAATTTTATGCCAAGGGATACAGTTTGATTCTTGAAATTATCTTACGCACTGGCTCTATGATTTTGTTATTTTTCTTTTTACAAAAACATAATGTGTTTACTTATGTATTCATATTGAGATATAACTTACATAGTATATAGACAGAATAATGTTCCCACAAAGATGTCCACATTCTGACCTCCACAATCTATGGATATGTTACCTTAACCTGGCAAAAGGGCATTTATAATAGTGGTTACATTAAAGATCTTGAGATGGGAAATTTTCTGGGACTAACTGGATGGAGATAATATAACTACAAAGATCCTTTAAGAGAGAGTCAGGAGGGTCAGAGACAGAGAGAGGAGAGGGAGAGAGAGAGAAAGAAAGAGAGAGAGAGACATTCTGAAATGAAAGTAGAGGTCAGAGTGATGCAGCCATGAGTCAAGGAGTGTGAGCAAAAGCCAAGGAACAGATTCTCCCCTAGAGTCTTTAAAAGAAATACAGTCTTTGATTTTAACCCCATAGAAAGCACTTCAAAAGTCATATCCTTACAACTTAAAATAATAAATTTGTGTTATTTTAAGCCCCTAAATTGAGGTGATTAGTCACAATAGCTATAAGAAACTGGTGCACATAAACTAACATGTACAAATCTTATATTCACAGTTTAATAAATGTGTGTGTATGGCAGGAGGTGGTGGGCAGGGACGGGGGCGAGGACTTCTGCCCCCCAGCGCAGGTGCCTGCAGACCTGCCCAGTGCTGACATCACACTGCCTCGGAGGTGGAGGCACTCCTGATGAAGGCACATGCGGGCAGAAGCTGGGGAGGGTGGGTGGGATGGGGGCGAGGACTTGTGCCATGGGGTCAGGGACATGAGGCTGCCACCAGGGGCTGCCCTCCCCA
The DNA here is from genome assembly GCA_026230045.1 of Corynorhinus townsendii. NCBI lineage: Eukaryota > Metazoa > Chordata > Mammalia > Chiroptera > Vespertilionidae > Corynorhinus > Corynorhinus townsendii. Next base: position 220,678,234 of record JAPDVU010000001.1, read on the forward strand.
CGGAGGCACGCAAGCTAGCTGCTGCCACCTAGCCTGGAGGGAGGTATCAGAATGGGGGCGGGGCCTCAGTGCAGAACTCTCAGCACTTCTGCTCTGGGGTCTGAAGGCGGAGAGAAAGGGAAAGCAGATGGACAGTTAGGGGGTTTAGGCCAGGAGGGGAGAGCAGGTAGGCAGATAGGGGGACCAGGCCAGGAGGGGAGAGCAGTTAGGGGCATCAGGCAGACAGGCAGGTGAGCCCTTAGGAGCCAGTGGTTCTGGATTATGAGAGGGATCCCAGATTGGAAAGGGTGCAGGCCAGGCTGAGCCTACCCCCCAATGCATGAATTTCATGCACCGGGCCCCTAGTTTAATAATAAAATATTAGCAGATAAGAAAACATCATAAATCACCATGTAGGTCAAGGATCAGCAGTGTTGCCTTATCTCCTTTATAGTTACGTGATATAGTCTGAGAAGTTCTGGTCAGTAGAATACTGGACAAAATGAAGTGTGCCTTCTCTAGACAAAGCCTTTTAAGAAATAAATCTTCTCCATGGACTCTTTTCCTTTCTACTATCTTCTTGCAGATAATGTCAAGACTCTACAGGATATCAAAGCCAAAAGATGAAATGAGTCTCAGTTGCTGACATTTTCTTTAAATATGGGAATAATTACGTGTTTAGAAACATGTTGAAACATGTTTTTTTTAATGTTTATTATAAAACTACAAAAAAGAATTTCTTCTGTACTGATATAAAAATTTTAGTAAGTTAAGTAGTCATCATTAAGATTGAGTGAACCTGGCTCAGTAGGATGTGTGATTAAAATATAGTATCCTTATTTCAGTACCTTCGAAAATGTTGAACTCTTTTCAGATGCTTCTTAAATGATAAAAACCCAAGAATGCTATTCACAAAGCACTTTTCCTTCCATATACAATAGTCTCACTGTAGAAAATACATTATCACCAGTATTTTTCTGTATTATTTCCTAACAGACTATCTTAAATCATCCAAGATAGTGTCTTTGAAAGAACCATGTGATGTCCAGAGAGTCTTATGAAACTTTTTATGTCTGATTTAAGCACTTTTGAACAATAGGAATATGAATGAAAAACACTAAAATCTTTGTGTTTTGGTTTGAATCTCTGAACTTATGAATTGAAAGTGACATGAAATTTACCCAGAGAATACCCTGGCTGGTTAATGCAATTCTTATTCATCCTTGTAAATAAAATAATGTTTTTACATGTTCCTAAAGAATACCTGCTCTCTCTCTCACACACACACACACTCACACAAAACACACAAATAAGAACCTCATATCTCTCTGCCTACAATACTAGTAAACAGCTTTGTTGGATTTCTATTCATGGTCCTGAATACCTATGTGCTTTATTGTCTTTCAGTCCTAAGAAAAGTCATCTCACAAGGAGCAGATGCAGGCAATGGGTAAAGCAATATCAGAGCCTGACTTACTGGCTGATAAACATGATTGGTTCACATTAATTTGATGGCCTGTATGTTGCACAACAATTTAGAGTAATGAGAAATGCTTATTTCACTGTCAGTCATATTGATCTGTCTATAAAGCAGTCAGATTTAATGTCCTTTGTGGCAATAATTAAGTTCATTTAAGAAAGAGAGGCACTGACATCTGGCCCATAAACATTAAACAGGTAAGTTATGAGTGTAATCAACACCAAAATCAGTTTATCATAAATCAAATAAAAGTATATTAAATCAGCATATCCTTACTAATTATTTGACATGTTAATGGTAAGTTATAATTTTGAGACTGGAAAGAAATATTCTTAATGTGGAAAAGTATCATGAAGAGTAGGTATCAGGGAAGAAGATTTTAAATAGGAAGAGATTATTAATGCTCTGGATTCACTTTATAAATTGTTATCCATCTATTTTTTTCCTTTTATATTACATTTTTGGGGTGACACAGATTAACACAATTAGACAGGTTTCGGGTGCACAACTCTACAACACATCATTTGTAAACTGTATTGTGTGTTCACTACTCCAAGTCAAGTCTTTGTCCATCACCATTTATCCCCTTTACTCTTCTCCATCACCCTCACACCTCCCGTCCCTTGCAATCACCACATTGTTGTACTCATCCATAAGTTTTTTCTTTTTATTTCTTTTTTGCTCAATCCCTCTACACACCCCACCCAGCCACTCCCTAGACAGTTGTCAGCCTGCTGTCTGTTTTTGAGTCTGTCTCTATTTTGCTTCTTAGTTCATTAGATTCCACATATGTGTGAAATCATATGTATTTGTCTTTCTCTGACTAGCTGACTTTACGTAAAGTATGCTCTGGAGGTCCACCTGAGCTGCTGCAAAGGGTAAGATTTCCTTCTTTTTTATGGCCGAGTAGTACTCCATAGTGTAAATGCACTACACCCTTTTTATTCATTCATCTACTGATGAACAATTGGGCTGCTTCCAAATCTTGGCTACAGTAAATCACGCTGCAATGAACATAGGGGTGAGTATTTTCTTTCAAATTAGTGTTTCATCCCTAGCTGGTTTGGCTCAATGGATAGAGTATTGGCCTACGGACTGAAAGGTTCCAGATTCAATTCCGGCCAAGTGCACATGCCTGGGTTTCGGGCTCGATCCCCAGGAAGGGGCGTGCAGGAGGCAGCCAATCAATGATTCTCTCTCATCATTGATGTTTCTATCTCTCTCTCCCTCTCCCTTCCTCTCTAAAATCAATAAAATATATTTTAAAAAAATGGTGTTTCAGGTTTCTTTGGATATATTCCAGAAAAATTTTTAATTTTTTGAGATAACGCGATACTACTTTTCACAGTGGCCACACTAATCTGCATTCCAGCCAACAGTCCACAGGGCTCCCCTTTCTCCAATCCTCTCCAACAGTTGTTGGTTTTTTGATTTATTGATGGTAGCCATTCTCACAAGAGTGAATTGATATCTCACTGTGGTTTTAATTTGCATTTCTCCAGGGATTAGTGAATTTGAGCATCTTTTCATATATCTATTGGCCATCTGTATGTCCTCTTTGGAAAAAGTGTCTATTCAGGCTCTTTACCCATTTTTAAATCGGGTTACTTGTTTTTTTGGAACTATGGGATAATAAATGTGTGTCGTTTTCAATTCTTAACTATTATAAATAATTCAACAATCATAGGGGTGCATATATTCTTTTGAATTATATTATCTCACGTATATGTGGAATCTAATGAATAAAATAAACTGAGGAACAAAGGCGTGGATACATGAAATAGACTGATAGCTATAAGACTCGAAGAAAGAACATTGTGTGTGTGTGTGTGTGTGTGTGTGTGTGTGTGTGTGTGTGTGTGTGTGTTGGCAAAAAGTGGGAGAGGGGAATCAGGATGGAAAGAGACTTTGCTTGGGATGATGGGCACATGATGCAGTGTACAGATGATGTTTTGCCGAGTTGTACAATTGAAAACTTATATGGTTTTGTGAAGCACCCCCCCTCATAAATTCAATTAATAAAAAAAGAAAAATAATGCAAATCTTGAAAAGTAAATATGTAGTAACTTTTCTAAACTAAATCACAATCTCAGGAAACAATAAACTTAAGATCTAACAGGGGGGAAAAGTAAATGTATGTTGTTTTAAGTAGGCATTTGTGTAATGTGTTACACAGCAGAAAAACTAATACAGCTGTTCCTGCTTCCATAACCAGTGTATTAACTAAAATATTTGAATTCTGCCCTAGTCAGTTTGGCTCAGTGGATAAAGTGTAGGACTGCGGACCTAAGAGTCCAGGGTTTGATTACAGTCAAGGGCACATACCTTGGTCTGGAACATGCAGGAGGCTATCACCTGATGTGTTTCTCTCACATTGATGTTTCTCTCTGTCTTTCCCTCTCTCTACCACTCTTCCTAAAAATCAATGGAAAAAATATCCTTGGGTGATTATTAATAAACAAAAATTAATAGAATAAAATAAATATTTGAGTTCTCTTTTCTGTCCTCATACCTGTAGGCTCTATCCTCAACTACACTTCAATGTCACCTCAGAATTCAATGAGAAAAAAAGAGGAAACTAACAGAGATAACCTCTCACCACTTTCTACTACAAAGTAGATAATCTGCCTGTATTTGCAGATATCTACTTTCCTTTTAAAATGTAGGACATGTCTCTGTTCTTATGAAAACCCAGTGCCACTGATGTTGTGTTTGGGATTTCATTTCATTTTTTAAATTTTATGTGGTTATCACTCCTCAATTCTAGGTGCTTATTTTTCCTTCTTCATTTATGTATAGTCAGGTGTATTGGATTTATAGAAGATGAGTATGTGTGTAACACATGTACATACACACACACTTATATACATAAACATATATACATGCATTCACATGTAAGTGAATCACCACATACATACACACACACACACACACACACACACACACACACACACACACACTAGAGGCCTGGTGCATGAAAATTCGTGCACTCAGGGGTGGTCCCTCAGCCCGGCCTGTGCCCTCTCACAGTCTGGGAGTCCTTGGGGGGTTGTCTGCCTGCTCCCTGGGGGATCAGGCCTAAGCTGGCAGTCAGACATCCTTCTGGCAGCCTGGGAGTCCTTGGGGGATGTCCAACTAATGGCTTAGGCCCATGCGGAACAGGCCTAAGCCTCTAGTCAGATAGCCTTAGCGCTGCCGTGGAGGCAGGAGAGGTTCCTGCCATGTCTGCTGTGCTGGCCAGCCATGAGCTGGCTTCTGGCTGAGCGGTGCTCACCCTGTGAAAGCACACCAACCACTAGGGGGCAGATCCTGCATTGAATGTCTGCCCCCTGGTAATCAGTGCACATCATAGCGACCAGTTGTTCCCCCGGTGTTCCACCATAAGGGTTAATTTGCATATTACCCTTTTATTATCCTATCTAATAAAGACAGAATATGCAAATTGACCATCACTTTATGACAAAGATGGTAGCACCCACAGCCAATAAGGAGGGAATATGCAAATTGAAGTGACAAAGATGGCGGCAGCTAGGCCATGGCAACAGCACAGGTGTTTTGCCCCACCCTGGCCACTCTGGGCCTCTGGGCAACGTGCAAAGGCAGAAGGCGGCTCTGGGCTGGAGCAAAAACAGAAGGCAGCAGCCAGACCGAAGGCCGTGTCCAAGGTGCCAGCAGCCAGGGGAAGGAAAGACTATTCTTGCACAAATCTTTGTGCACCTGGCCTCTAGTATATACATACTAGATACATACTAGAGGCCAGGTGCACAGATTCGTGCACCAGTGGGGTCCCTCAGCCTGGCCTGCACCCTCTCACAATCCGCGACCCCTCAGGGGATGTAGTATTACACAAAGCAGCAGACGGCCAGAGAGGAGCCCGTGCTGCTCAGCTCATCCTAGCCCCGCTGCACCAGCTGCCTCTGCTGCTTGGTAAGCTCACTGAACAGCACTCTGCTATGGGAGTGCACTGACCACCAGGGGGCAGCTCCTGCACCGAGCGTCTGCCCCCTGGTGGTCAGTGTGCATCATAGTAACCGTTCAACTGGTCGTTGGGTCATTTAGTCGTTTGGTCGCTTTGGCTTTTATATATAGATATGCACATGCATCAATTATATTATCCATATATATGGATCTATGCATATATACACATTTATAAATATTGTCTAATATCCAATATATTGTATATAATTATGTATATACACATATATTTCTTCAGTGAAATGAGTATATTCACTAGCTCTACTCCTACTTAATATCTCTTTAACATGCATTTGACATCCCCTTGACTGAAATTTCTCTACATGTGGTCATCATGAATTTTATTCTTGCTAAAAACTCAATGGAAAAATTTTCTGACTTCATATTTTCTTCCTCTTAGAAACATTTGGCAATAATGACGATCCTCCCTTATCCACCCTCCCTTTAAATGTTCATGAAATAGTGTCTCCCTTTAGGGTCTCATGACACCAAATATGCCTGGAATTAATTGGCTTCATTTCCTTTTCTCTTTTGTTAGCTCTTCTCTCTGTACCCAGCTGCTGTATTTGGGAGTGAGTGCCTCTGGGCTCACATCTAAATCCTCTCACTCAGTCCTCCCTGCACTTTCTTCTAGATAATCTCACAAATTCTCTAGACTTTACTTTCCATGGCACAAGTCCCAAAGTATCCCCAGACCAGATGTTACGTCTGAGATTTACATTCAGATCTGTTAAGTATTTGATATCTATACCTTTCTGGCATATATATATCTCAAGATAATCATGTCAAAATTTACAACTTTAGTATCCCTCTCTCTCTCTCTCTCTCTCTCTTACACACAGACAACTAGAACAACTATAAAAGCAATTATCTGGGCCTCTCACATTCTACCTAATGAGAATAAATGGCATCTGCCAGATTACTAAAGACAAAAACAACAAATAAATCAAAATTAAAGCAATTATATTAAAAACAAAAAGTTATATATAAATAAAGTTATATATTTACATAAGTAAGTTATTTACAACGTTTCTGTTTCTTCAAGCTCTTTTTTGTTCACCTCCTAATGACTCTCCTATCCATCCAATTTTGTTCATCATTGAATCATTATATTTAACCTAGACTGACTTTCCCATTCCAACTTTTGGCTATCTGACTTTATATTTTGGAATATATTTGTGAAGATAAAGCCTGACCTGTAACAATAATCTGAATTCCACTATTTATGTTTCCCTCAAATACATACTCTTAGGACTATAAAACTCAATGTTTGTTTCTAAAAATAAAGCCACTGTAACTATACTAGTAAAATACACTATAATAATAAATAACAGGACAGATTTACATTGATCATGTGTGAAGATTACTAATTTAATCCCTATCAATAACCTCAATGTGCTAAACATTTTATTTTCCTCATATTAAAGAAACTAAAAAGAGATTCTGAAACTAAAGAGATTCTAAGAGCAATGTCCATGCCATCATATAGTAAATGTAGTTGAAATAAAACACTTATGTAAGTGTTATATGTACTAGTACATCTATCTATCTATCTATCTATCTATCTATCTATCTATATCTTAAGAACTTCTTCAGAAATATAAAGAAAATGCACATTATAATGTATAAAAATTCAAATCACTTTTTCCCAACTGAAAACTGGAACATACTCAGAAATGATCCAAATCAAATATTTCTTACATAAACTTTATGCAACTTGACATCCCTTGCACAAATATTCATAATGTTTTTCCTTTATGCACATTATGCCTTGGATATTTTCCATCAAAATCTACCTAAGCCTGGAATCAACCAGACAACTCACTCCAATAAAGATTAAACCTACTGTATATGTGCTTGTGTGTGAATATGTGTTTCATTAACTCCATAGTCACAGTTAAGATTTTCAACCAGGCTACTTTACCAGAGGAATCATTTTTATTATACCAATTGTGATGTATCTAAAATGATAAACTAGCTCTAGATATGACAAATAGAAACTTGCCATTTATAATTTTTCTTGTGAACTGAGTATGAAATAAGTTCTATATGACCTTTCTAAATGTCTGGAATATTGGCTATGGGTACAATCATTTCTACCTAGACATAGTCATTGGTTTTTCAAGTATTCTGTTATGCTAATGTGGAATGTTCCTTGTTCTCTCAACTTTTTCTAAGAAGCACTTGAAGCAGTGATGAACAAAATCAGTCTTCTATCAAGTACTCTGTGTGGGAATTTAGAGAAAGATAGGGAAGATAAAGGGTTCATGATTTTATAATAAAAGAAGCTATACTCTCCATCAGAACTTGAGAGAAATTCATTACTGAAAGCAAATGATAATGAGACCTTGTGCTGAAAATCTGTATGTTAAAAAGGCAATCAGCTTGTCTGTCTTATTCACCTACAGGGGCCAAAACAATGCAGTTATCACCATTAAAATGGATTGCAGTCATATTTTATTGGAAAACCTGACTTATTAAATATTTATGAATACCTAAACCATGCATCCAAGTAGAAGAGAGGGCACATATAATTTAGAAAACTTTCATTCAGCTGAATGGCCCTATTGTAAAAATTTTATTTCATTTGAAACACAGGTTAAAGTGTAGTTGTTACTATCTCTCTTACAAAGAAGACGTAAAATGAAAACATCTAAAATGAAAATGGTTTCCTGTATCATTATTTTTAAAATGGAATGTCAGAGTAATTTAAGATTTATTCTTTTACTCGAAAATTCCAAATTAAAAAATGCTTTTAGAGAAAAGTACATCATATTATGCATTCTTAAAGTTGTTCTGACTATAACAGAAGCAGCATTGTCTTCAGACACATCAGAGCAACAGTTTGGCTTTGTAAAACCAAAGCTAACCACTGTGGAAACATTTGTTTAATGTAATGAAAATATTCTTATTTGAATAAACATGTTAGTCAATTATAAGAGTTTGTATGCTGATATACTTTAAAAACCATTTCAACATGGGAATGCTAAAGCAAAGCTCTGTTATTTATAAGCAAACTAGAGGCCCGGTGCACAAAACTTGTGCATGGGTAGGTTCCCTAGGCCTGGCTGGTGGTCAGGGCCGATTGAGGCCTTTGGGCTGCTAATCGGGGCCTTCCTTCATTCCACGCCACCCCTTGGTGGTCAGTGCACATCATAGCGAGCGATTGAACTCCTGGTCTCCCCGTTGAACTCCCGAGGGGACACTTTGCATATTAGCCTTATATATATATATAGATAACACCAGTCAGCCATATTCGTCTTTATAATCGTTAATCTTGTATTTTTATTTTATGAAATAATCACAATGTTTTGGGAATAATGCTTGGATATTGTGTTGAAATCATATTAATATTTCAAATAGATTTTTAGACCAGAGGTCAGCAAACATTTTTTAAGAGATAACAAATATATTTGCCTTTGCAAGGCCACATAATCTCAATTGCAACTGTGCAATTCTGCCACTATAAGAAAACAGTGCAGACATTACCCAAACAAATGAGCAACTGTGTTCCAATGAAACTTTATTTACAAAAACAGGTAGTGGGTTAATCCTGTTCTAAATACAACTAATATTTTTTTAAATATATTTTTATTGATTTCAGAGAGGAAGGGAAGGGGAAAGAGATAGAAATATCAATGATGAGAGAGAATCATTGATTGGCTGACTCCTGCACGCCCCACACTGGGGATCGAGCCCACAAGCCAGGTATGTGCCTTTAGCCCGAATTGAACTTGGGACCCTTCAGTCCGCAGGCCGACACTCTCTATCCACTGAATCAAACCAGCTAGGGCTATAATTTATTTTTAAATCATATGGTTGGAAAGTTTAAAAAGAAGAAAGAAGTTATATAATCAGCCCAAACATAAATTGTCTCTCTGATTTTTAGTTATAGGAAGATATACAAGAGAAATTAAGAAATTATATAATGCATCTAGTGAAGTAAGTTTAGAAACCAACTGACCAATTGTTCCTATACAAAGCTTGTATACTCTATTTCATTCTTAAAGGTGATGTTTCTCTTCAGCTTGAATATCCCAAGTGACAGAAAACTCAATTCCAGGGTACATATAAGAACTATGTTCAATTTTTGGAAAGTTCTAGGTAGTTGATGTTGTGTCTGGAAGTAACTTGCAGTAATTGACTAGTAATTTAGCTTGATCTTGCCTATGATAATGCACTTAAGATATGCATAGGCTAATTTTAATTACTTAGCATTAAAAAAAATAAGGGCATACATTTATTGATTGAATGCATTTAGGCATATTTTCATGAATTAGGAATCCCATTAGGTAAAAACTATTGAGCATTTATTATGTGTCAGTCCCTGTGCTAGACATCAAATTTAGAAAGACATCCAGGAACTTACTCTCTTAGCTACATTTCTGGTCCTACTGCTAAGTCTTATAATTGTTCACAGTATCTACATGCACATAACTATGATCCTCTGGCAAGATCTCTATGCAGATATTATTTCATAATGATGACTTGCACATTCCTTTACCACCTTGTTTCTTATGTCACATTTTTTGTTTCTTAAAATTATCTATTATAAATTCCAACTTTTAGAGAAAAGTGATTCATTACCTGAGATAAGCCTTTGCAGCTTAGTTCATATTGCCTGTGATTTATTATAATCAAATTTAGCAGGATCAAATGTGTTCTAGAAGTTTCCTTCCTTATTTACCAGTAAAATAAAAGAGAATTTAGAAATATGTTTTTGCCAGGCTTGGCAGTGTACTGCTTTATATATGTATTAGAATTTTATGTTGGTTGGTTTAGATATTTTTTATTTCTCCTTCTTAAGCTTTTATCAATAGTCTTTCAACATAGACAGCTCTAATACTACACTCTGATTTTCTAGCCTTAACTATTTTTTTTTTGTTATTCTGATACCAAATTTAGTACTGATAATATCTGACGAAGGACCTGTGATTTCCAGTTATCACACAGTGCTAAAAGGCCATTGCTAAGGCATGACTAAAAGAACTATCCAATTGAGAGTCCAGGAGGAGATGCTTTGTTTAATCTTTCCGAAGTATGAAAAGAAAAACATCCAGGCTGTGTTATCTTTAGAAATGAGATGGAAAAGGATGGTGGGGAGGTGGAGGTATTAATACTTGGCAAGGATAAGCTGCGATGTCAGGAATTCCATTTTTTTTGTTTTGTTTTGTTTTGTTTTTTAAAGCCCAGCCAATATTCACTCATCACTATCACAGATTCACTTCCTGAAATTTGGAAGAGAGAGCATAGTTTGTAAACTTGATTTTGTTTCATTATCAGATTTTTAAAAAAGAAAACTTTGTTATTTAATTTGATGTTACCATTACCAGCACCCAGGCATTCTTGGCTTTCTAGAGGTTATTAAATATGATACTTATTACTGATACAGTATGATGAAGTCTTGGGGATAAAGGACTACATATTTTTTTGCCAAATATATACATGTATTTGTTTGGTTTCTCCTGCCTTTTAACTTTTATTCCCTAGTTTCATGAACGTTTTCCCCCACAATCAGTGAAAATGTAACATATTTAAGGAAGCACAACTCCTATTATTTTTCTTTTTACCTAACTGAGTTTTGTTTTTGTTTTTGTTTTTTAAGAGAAAATGTATACAGGAAAATGAACATAGTTTCAGATAAAATTCATATTCAAAAGAGAAATGGTTTCCCTTCTCATTTCTGGCTTGCTTCTTTCTTTCATATATAATCCATTCACTTATTACCTTTTACTCACCGAACTGAGTGTGCTCTGTTAAGGCAGAAATTCCATTCAATAAAATGGGAAACTTTCTCTGTTGCCATCTAAAATGCTCTCCAAGGGACATAGCATTCACCCTTTATGGCTTCAATGCTTACAAACCAGAAGATAAAGACTGTGTGTGTGTATCACAAATTCAGAGGAAGAAAAAAAAAAGATCTTTCTCAGTATGCATCAGTCAGAGGCATTCCTGAGTAGAAGGAACACATTTTCAGCCCAATTGCACCACTCAGAGACATCCCGTTTTCCTCTTTGAAAGGAATCTCTAGCTGTGTCTCATTATAGCCTGCAGTGGAGGAGAGGAAGTGAGTGAGAGGGTGGGCTGGAGAGAGTTGGAGCTGTAGAATCAAAGGGGAAAGTGCCATGCGTTAGAAGGAAGTAAATTGCTCCTTCCACTTTAGAACCAAACCCTTGAAAAGCTTGCAGCAATTTTCAACATGAATTGCTGCTATACACACCAGCAAGGACATGAGCTTTCATGTAGGGAAACAGATACACATGTACACGCACTCCCTGCATCCATTCACTATGCGCTTATAGCCACGCCTATCAGCCATCATTTCAATCCATCTGTGTTCACCTATCTCCACAACAAAATTATTTACTTTTTGTCTTCATAAAAGACTCTTTCCTCATTAAAACAGAGTTTTTGCACCCAAAAATGTAATAAATCATAAATATGTGAACATGTTTGTTCCCAGAGTTTTATTTTGTGTGTGTGTTTTAAAAACTTTCTTACTAGTTGCTAATGAGAATAGCTGTTCATTTTTTTCCCAGTACAAGGCAATTATCTGAAACAGAAAAAAAAAAAAAAATTCTGATTCCCAGTGGAAAACTTCAAAGCCAAATGTGTTATTTATTAGCAAATTAAATAACTCTGCATAAATACTTGAGACTGAATTTCCTGTTGTAAGAAAACTCAAAACTAAAATCAGATTACACAGAATTTGTAAGTTTAAGACATAAGTTATAAAATTTAATGTCTCTTTTCAAATGAATAAAATCGGAATTGTAATCTATACTTTATTATGGAAGCTCCAAATTGTGAGCATCTTTATACAATTCTTAAAGTAGTTGTTTAATCAAAGTACCTAAAAATTAACACAAACATGACTCTCCTTGTCTTGTACTTCTTGATGTAAAAAATAAGTTTATGCTTTAAAATGCTCTGAAATGGTGAAAGACTGAGCTACATTCTGAGATTTGAGTCTGCCCTTGGGCTGGATTGTTTGATCCTATCCAGTCTCCATCATAGACTGATAAACTTGAAAAGAAGCTATGAAACTGATAATTCAAAATGCCCTCCCCTGCATGATATACAGGAAAAAGAAACTATAAACTCTGCATTCTATCTGTTAACAAACCCGACGAAAATGAATTAATAAAAATTCCCTAGTAACAGAGTGAAGTAAAATTCAAGAACTACTAGTATGTTAGCTTATTGCAGGGAGATACATCTGAGTGGAAAGTAAAGCAGTTCTCTTGGTGCCTCTCACATGAAATGTTCAGACCTCTTGGAAATGGTTTAGATGATACTTGTAAATGGTCCAGCTAGGTAGGCAAGCACCTTAAAGTTTCACATCACAGACTAATTAATACTGTCTCTCAGTGTCATCTATACTAATAAAAGGGTAATATTCAAATTGGTCAGGATGCCCTCACAATAATGACTGAACAGCAGGCAGCGTGGGGCGACAAGGCAGGCAGGGGGGTTAGTGAGGGGCGACAAAACGACTGAACAACAGCTGCATGGGGTGACCAGGCTGGCAGGGGGGGAGAGTGGGGGTGACCAGGCCAGTGGGGTGGGGGCAGTTAGGGGCAATCAGTCAGGCAGGCAGGTGAGCAGTTAGGTCCCAGATTGTGAGAGGGATCCTGGATTGGAAAGGGTGCGGGCTGGGCTGAGGAGACCCCCCCCTCACTGTGCACGAATTTCATGCACCGGACCTCTAGTCCTTAAATAAGGAAAGATGGATGTTAACAATTATAATGTTAGTCGTGAGTTGTCTTATCTTCACCCTATACACACCCTGGTACAAAATGGACATATAATTATATGGTTATCAACATTTCTAACCATATTATGTGTAAAATGCATGACGATTGCTTTGAGTTTCAAATACATACAAGGTTTTCATATCTATCTATACTAATAAAAGGGTAATATGCTAATTAGACCAGGATACCTTCTGGGAGACCTTTCAGACGTCCTTCCAGACAAAGCCATGGTGGCGGTGCCAAGGCAGAGGTGGTTAGGGGTGATCAGACCAGGAGGGGAGGGCAGTTGGGGGCAATCAGACCACCAAGGGGAGGCAGTTGGGGGTGATCAGGTTGGCAAGGGGGGGAAGTTGGGGTGAGAAGGCCGGCAGGGGGGCAGTTGGGGGCAAGCAGGCTGGCAGGTGAGTGGTTAAGGGCCATCAGGTAGGCAGGCAGGTGAACGATTAGGAGCCAGCAGTCCTGGATTGCAAGAGGGATGTCCAACTGCTGGTTTAGGCCTGATCCCTAAAGGACAGTCAGACATCCCCTGAGGGGTCCCAGATTGGAGAGGGTGCAGGCCGGGCTGAGGGACACACCCCTTGTGCATGAATTTTGTGCATTGGACTACTAGTATATCTATCTAGATCTAGATCTAGATCTAGATCTAGATCTAGATATGTATATCCATATATATACATATATATATATATATATATATATATATATATATATATATATCTACTAGAAGCCCATTGCATGAAGATTCGTGCAATAGGCCTTCCTTCCCTTGGCTGCTGGCATTGCTTTTCCTCTGGCACCCAGGACCCAGGCCTTCACTCTGGCCGCAGCGGAGAAGCCAAGTCTCCTCAGTCTTCAGTCTTCTCTCCACCCCTGTGTATGCAAATTAACCCGCCATCTTTGTTGGTTTAATTAACATACTTGCCCCTGATTGGCTGGTGGGCATCGTGGAGGTATGGTCAATTTGCATATTTCCTTTTTATTAGTGTAGATATATATACCTATATATATCTATATATCTATGTATCTGTATATATCTATATAGACATATCTATAGATATATATATAGATATACTGGGTGTACCAGTTAATAATGCAGATTTTTTCAAAAGATGAAGTTACACATATGTTGATACATATGTTGATACTAGAAGCCCAGTGCATGAAATCCGTGCACTGGAGGGGTGTTCCTCAGGCCAGCCTGCACCCTCTCACAATCTGGGACTGCTGGCTCCTAACTACTCACCTGTCTGCCTGCCTGATTGACCTTAACCATTTCTACCTGCCAGCCTGATCGCCCCCTAACCACTCCCCTTCCAGCCTGATTGACACCTAACTGCTCCCCTGCCAGCCCAATCACCCCCAACTGTCCTCCCCTGCCAGCCTGGTTACCCACAACTGCCCTCCCCTTCCGGCCTGGTAGCACCCACTGCCCTGCCCTGCAAGCCATCTTGTGGCCATCATCTTGTGGTGGCCATCTTGTGGTGGTCACCTTGTGGTGGCCATCTTATTACAAGGTGGGGGCAGCCATCTTGTGATGACATGGGGACAGCCATCTTGTAATGTCATGAGGGCATTGCTTGAGGATGCAAGTGCCACCTAGGCTTTTATTAGTATAGATATATGCGATTTTATGTGTATGCTATTTTGTAGTATTGACAACAAGCTCCAAACTTCATATGTCAAATTTGCTGAAGGTGTTAACATCATAGATATTTTTTCATTTAAAAATGTCAAATTGCATGCCAAAAAAAGAGCATTTGTGGGGAGTTTTAATTCATTACTTTCTTTTGAAGAAAAGTGCTGCTGAATATTTTGGGAAAGTTATGGTGAACGTGCTCCATCTCAAGATATTTGTGAATGCTGGTTTAAATGCTTTAAAAATGATGATTTTGATGTGAAAGACAAAGAACATCCAGGTCAACCAAAAAAGTTTGAAGACCAACAATTACAAGCATTAGTGGATGAAGATGCATGTCAAACTCAAAAACAACTTGCAGAAAGATTAAACGTTGTTCAGCAAACAATTTCTGATCATTTACAAGCGATGGGAAAGATTTTAAAGGAAGGAAAATGGGTGCCACATCAACTGAACAAAAGACAAATGGAAAATGGAAAAGTCACCAATAAAATGTTGCTTCACTGACACAAAAGAAAGTCTTTTTTATTTTTCATCAAATTGACTGGCGATGAAAAGTGGATTTATTTTGAGAATCCCAAATGCACAGAATCATGGGTTGATCCAGGTCACCCATCAACATCGACTACAAGGCCAGATCACTTCAGAAAGAAGATAATGCTCTGCATTTGGTGGTATCAGGAAGGTGTGGTGTATTATTAGCTTCTAAAACCAGGTGAAACCATTAATACTGACAGTTACCAACAACAAATAATCAATTTAAACCATGCTTTGGTCGTAAAACAACTAGAATGGACCAGAAGACATGGCAAAGTAATTTTGTTCATGATAGTGCACCATCACTTTAAAACCAGTTAAAGACATGTTAAAAGATCTTTATTGAGAAGTGTTAACCACCCGCTATATTCAACAGACCTTGTTCCTTAAGATTACCACTTGTTCTGATCAATAGCACATGAACTTTCTGAGCAGCACTTCAAAACATACAAAGAAGCAGAAAATTGGGTCTCTGAATGGTTTGCCTCAAAACAAGAAAAGTTCTATTGGGACATAATCCACAAATTACCTGAAAGATGGGGAAATGTGTAGCTAGTGATGGACATTATTTTGAATAAAGTACTTTTGATGTTTCTACTGAAATTATTGGGTTTTCTTTGATTACAAAATCCACATTATTAACTGGTACACCTAGTACATACTAGTGGCCTGGTGCATGAATTCATGCACATTGAAAGGAAATAATAATAAGAAATATTTTAATATTGCTATTTTCCCTTTCTCTATAATGGAAGTGTCAGAGCCACTGCTGGTCACCCTCTGTAGAGAGATCAGCGGGGTGATCGGGCCCCATTCACACCCCGCCTTGGCCTCACACTGCCCGCTCACTTGCTCCACCATCCTGCCAGGGTCCTCCTTTGTCAGGGCCCATTGGGGCTGGCAGCACCTCCACTGCCACCTGCTGCCAGTGCAACGTCTCTGATGCCTGCCATGTTCCATGCTGCCCCCTGGTGGTCATTGCACATCATAGTGAGTGGTCAAACTCCTGGTGGAACTCCTGGTTGAGGGGACAATTTGCATATCAGGCTTTTATTATATGGGATATATATGTATATACATATCATTTTTCTCAAAATAGGACAGAATTTAGAGCAAGTATTATGTTTGTATCCATTATATTATGAATGTAGACATAACATTTAATTAATAAAGTGTCACTTTGAAAAATTTGCCTCTGCTTTGAGTATTTCTATTGTTCAGATGAAACAGAAAATTGTCAAGATTACTTTCCACATTAAATAGAGTAACAGGGCCATAAACAA
The DNA here is from genome assembly GCA_026230045.1 of Corynorhinus townsendii. Taxonomy (NCBI): domain Eukaryota; kingdom Metazoa; phylum Chordata; class Mammalia; order Chiroptera; family Vespertilionidae; genus Corynorhinus; species Corynorhinus townsendii. Next base: position 220,694,881 of record JAPDVU010000001.1, read on the forward strand.
AAAATAACTGTCTTTGATAAGGTATGTGAGACAGGGCATTAGTATTATCATATGGAGATAGAGTAAGTATATTGGGATAATATATAATGGACTTAGGAAAGGGTTTGATACCCATATTTTAAATATGCAATTGGGACAAATGTTAAAAAAACAGACAATCCAAAAAATTACTAACCAGAACATTCTTTAGATATCTTTAGATATTTCAAGAAATCTAAATGAAAACTGATTCAGGAACATCTGTAACTATAAAAGATAAAAGTGATAAAAAATCAGAAAGAAAACATTCTAAATTCTTATTGATAATGCTTGTAAAACGTATTATAAGAGTTAACTAAAATGATAAAATAAAAGAAATGTAATACAGAATTATAAAAAAAAACTGTCGGGTAATTTTAAGAAGAAAACATAGTGGGACATGAAAAAAAGAATTAAATAACATTCAGATGAGGGTGACTTTTTTCTCTCTTTTTTTTTTTTTTTTTTTTTTTTTTTTTTACAATTAGAAAATGTGATTCTTAAAAACCAAGCCTATACCTGTCTGGGTGTCTCAGTTGTTTGGAGTGGTTGTCCCGTGAAGCAAAAGGTTGTGAGTTTGATTCTCATTCAGGGCACATACCTAGGTTTCAGGTTCGATACCTAGTTCAGGTGTGTACTGGATGCAACTGACCGATGTTTCTCTCTCAGATTGATATTCTTTTCTTTCTCTCTCTCTCTTTCTCCCTCACCCACCCCCCTTTCTCTCTCTCAAATCAATAAGAGCATATTCTCAGGTGAGGATTTAAAAAATAAATAAGACAATATGTAGATAATACATGGTTACCATACAAAATTTCAAAATCCCAATTCAACTGAGGAATTACAAAGAAAAAATATGAAAAGATCTACTATGAACTAGAACAGAAAGCAAAGAAATACAACTAGAAAAGTGCTAAAGAGAATAACTAGAAAGCAGAAAAACATATCAGTAAAAAGAATGTAAAATTTAAAAATATAGTTTTCTACTTTGGACAAATGAATTTTTTAGATTGTTCCCTTTGTTTTCACACACACACACATGCACACAAATATGCAGACACACACACAAAGAAAAATGCCTGTTCTTTGCTTTAATTTTACTTCATTAAAAGAACAAAATTTGTGAGAGTGAGGTTTAAAACACAGAAGACAAATTCTCTTCTTCCTTCGTTGGTTTTTCTTTGCAGACCCTCATGTTTTCCATGGAACCTGAGAATGTGGATCAAAATTCAACACACCATATCCTTGTGCTCTTGTTCTTAGCAAAACTCTCCCCAGTGGTGTCCGGACCCTTGACAGTGGTAAGCAGCCATTTATATTGTCAGCATTACTGAGAAACAAGTGTAAAACATCTTGCCTCAAAGAGGAGACCCTTCCTTTTCATCAGGAATAATCTTTTTTCTTTATCTAAAAGCTTTAAGGTCTAATGTGTCCTCTTATTGCTAGGCCTATGAGAATATAGTTCTGTCTATTAACTCCCTCTGACATAAGCCAACTGCATGATTATATGCAGCCAGCCATTACCCATAGTCCAAGGAATTCCAACGCACAAACCATGCAGTAATGAAATTACAGGTGTGCAGTACAGATAAAAATTCAATCCCAAGGGCTTCTCTTTCTACCTCCTAAAGAACCAGGTTGTTTTTCTAATTCCAAATTGCTTTTATATAAAGCAGATTTATGATTGATGCCAAACATTTAAGAAAATGTTTAAATAGCGTTGTGATAAACATATTTAAGTATAAAAAATAAAAGTGGAAATCTTCATTCTTTCCTAGTGTTTTCTAAGGGGAATAATTACTGATGGTTTGGCATGAGGAATCACAGACTTCTTTCTAGTTACAGATGGATGGACAGATGATTGAAAATATTTAATGCTCAGAATCCTGGCTAAGGGTGGGGTTAAACATTTTGGACTTAGTGCAAATCAGTCTGAAAGGTGGAACCACAGCTCTTGCCCCATTTGCATCAGGAATAAGCAGCCTGGGAGACTGAAGATTATTTATGTAAGAATATAAACCCAAGAGAAAAGACTCATCTATAGTCCTTTTGTCTGGCTGCCAATGAAAAGTAGTATTCATTGTCTAACATTCCACTTGGATCCAGTGGACAACTTTGTCTATACCCCTAGAGTTTTCAGGCAATTTTTACTGCTTCATTCCTAATTATAAATGAGAATTAGACATCACTACATTTGAGGAATTCCTTAATCATGGAAAAGATAAAATTAACAGAGAAAGGGAATTTGGAGGAAACTACAGAAGAAAATATGTAAAAATTACTGGGCTGTTTCTAGATCTTAGATATTGTAAATAATGCTGCTATGAACATAGGGGTACATATATATTTTTTCTGACTGATGTTTTCAGGCTTCGTAGGGTATATTCCTGAAAGTAGAATCTCTGTGTCAAATGAAAATTCCATTTTTAATTTTTTGAGAAAACTCCACACTGTTTTCTATAGTGGTTGCATATGAACAAAATAGATACAGAGACATTGAAGCATACAACAGACTGACATATTTCAGAGGAAAGAGGGGCAGGAAAAGGACTTCTATGCATATATCCATAACCCATGAACACAGAAATTAGTGTGGTGAAGACACGAGGAGGGGACGAGAGTGGGGTAGAAGGAGTCAATGAGAGAAAAATAGGGGAAGTCTATAATACTTTCAACAAGATAAAATTAAAAAAATAAAAGTGTTAAGAGATAATTTTGAAAGTGTCTCAGAGGTAAAGGGTAAAACAAAAGGGTGGGAGAAAATTTAAAAAAAAAACACAATTACAGAATAATCCTGCAGTCCCAATATCTAACTAATATGAAATTTTTATAAAGGTAATAAAGAAAAGAAAATGTCGAAAATCAATAATGCGTGAATAGTTCCTAGAACTGAGAACCTGGGTTTCTAGATTATAAGTCTTCGTAGTGCCCAGCCTAGTGAGGGAAAATATGTACACACATGATCACCCAGCAAAGTAGATCATTCACATAATTCAAACTACAAGATAGAGTCGCTGATCTCCAAACATGACCCTCCAATGCACTATATGTTTCAGTATTTACACTCGTGGGTAGTTAGTATCCTCCTCTTCAATCTATACTAGTCTTATAACAATAAAATGTAGCAAAAATAATGGTGAGGGACTTCAAGAACAGGTTGTGAGTGTGTGATATGAACCCTTAAGATTTACTCTTAGAAAATTTGAAGTGTGCAAAACGAAATTATTAACTAAAGTCACCATAATCCCTATTAGGTCTCTAGAACTTATTCATTGTACACTACTGAAACTTTTCATCCTTTGATCAACATCTCCTACATTTGGTTTCAAGATGCAAGTGCAAGTTTCCCCTTCCCTGTGCAGAGCAGAGAAAATAATTCTAAACACATTTTACTTCCTATAGAGCCACGTACTGGAACATTCTCTACTTCTCTTCTGGCTGAGGTACCAATTCTATGGACTCAGGTAGGAGTGTGACAATTGGCGGTGGAGCTGGGGAGAAGTGGTGATGGGGGTTGCTTGATATTAAGATGCAGAAATGAAAATGTGCTCCCAAATATCAGATTCATTTTTAAAAATGGGTGTGCAATTCTGTTTTTTTACCACCATTGTTTCTCATCTTGGGTATGTAAGTTAAGAAAAGAAATTCTTTATAATATACTGTAACGTAAACATTTTATGTGTGCAAATTCAAGATTACCATGTGCAAAAACTCTCATCCAAGGACATTGCTTAGATCAGCATCCTCCCCCCAAAAAAAGACCCTAAAATATGGAGTTGGGTTTTGGTAGTTTATTTGGGAGTCATCTCAGGAAGCATGAATGAGGGGAGCATGAATCAGCAAAGCCCGAATATACCAATAAAGTGTTCATTAATGCCTGGTCTGTTGCTGTGGGCTCAGACCCCCTGAATACCCTCTGCAGATTCAATAGCATGCACCTCACATTGTCCAGGGAAGCTGATATATTGACCTCAATATAATTCCCCATCACTCATTATGTCAGGGTTGAACCCAGGAGCATTACATTCCTGCTTCTATAGGGTTGCCTTTCCCAAGTGTTTATCAAGCTTCCAATGTATCAGAGAAAATGTTCAGGTAGTAAAACAAAAAGGAACAGGTAGTTAAAAAAAAATTAAAGCTCTTATATTTGTACAAACTCCCCACTCCACTTGCCAGCGAACCTAGAGGTAGACTTAGAGATGTGGGAAGAAATCTCAACAACCTCAGCTGTGGTAAAGCAATAGTGATGCGGCTAAGGTTTTCTGCTTCCAAATTCAGTTGTCTGTGGATTTTCAATCACATACATTTCCATCGTCAGAGAAAGATGTGTGGTCTCCATGGAAACCACACACACACACAAAATACAAAAGAATTTCAGTCTTTCAAGCCTTTTATTTTTATTTCTAGTTGTCTTATCCATTATTTAAGTTTGCATAGTTTGCATCTAACTGCACAAAATCCTGAATGGCAGGAAATAAAATGAAATATTCCTTGTGTTAAAACAATCTTGTATCTGGACAAGATGAGATATTTCTACTAAAGGAATTCTCCCGAATAAGAGCCGAGCAAACTGGAAAAATAAAAGATGGATAAACTGGGAGCAGACAGCAGTAGAGGAAAGAGATGATGGGGGAAATGCTGGGAGAAGAGGGGAAATGGAGAAATTCTTACTGTGGGTATCTAAAGGATTCAAAGACAATTTGGGATAATTGAAGGATTTATGATAAGTAGAGTAGGGCAGAGGACAATAAGAGACCTTCTTGTCTAACATTCTTCCTATATGCAAAGTGGAAAAACCTCTTGTAATTGTGTAACATGTAATGAACCTAAAGCAGTCATATTTTAGTGCAAAAAATTAACATTTAAAAGCTATCAAGACTACATTATAAAATTTCCAAAAGCCTCCTATTATTTAAATAAAAAAGGGGGAATAGTAGAAGAATATCATGTAAGGAAAAATATCCTGTAAGTAAATTACATCTAGAAAATTTTTACTTTAGAAAATTAACTTTTATTTGTAATGCTAACAGCAAAACACCCATGAAAAACACACATGGTATCAAAACACGCCAAAAGAAAATCGTTTGGGCAAAAAATGAAAAAGGATCCCAAGTCAAATTTATAGAAAATATTCCTTTATTAACTTTTAGTCAAGAATATGTTTGTATATTTTCAGAAAACAACTCCAAAACCATGTGGATTCCTCCAGCAGAGAGGAATTGACAGGACTGTTCCAGCCATGAAGACAGAGAGAAACAGTCCAGAGATGGAAGATGCTGACGACGCCTTGCCATACTAGCAGTCAGCAGCTGTGCATTGCTGCAGGTTGCCCAGGACCAAACCAGAGAAGGTCGGACCTGCATTACCACCATTTGTCCACCATCCAGAACTGAAATATCATTGCTGACATGTACACATAAGGAACTGTTTGACATTGAAATTGGGACTCAAAAGAACTGTTGGCCTGGAAAGAAACTCACTACAGACTGATTCATTTGCCTCTCAGCATAACCATTATTGCTTGTCTCATTTTCAGTTCTTATAAGTATATTTCTAGTATCATATGATCTCACTCATCTGAGGGAAATAATGAACAACACAAACTGATGAACAAAAACAGACCCGGAGTCAGGTAAGCATCGATCAGATTGTCAAACTTCAGAGGGAAAGTAGGGGAGGGTGGGGGTAAGGGGGAGAGATCAACCAAAGGACTTGTATGCATGCGTATAAGCCTAACCAGTGGTCACGGACAACAGAGGTGTGGGGGCATGCGTGGGGAGGGGTTTGGGATGGGCATGGGGGATGAGGACAAATATGTGATATCTTAATCAATAAAGAAATTAATAAAATAAATAAATAAATAAATAAAAAAGAAGGCTCTCTTAGACTGGACTATTATGAGGTTCTTATCCTTTGGAAGCAATCTACAAAAGTTAAAGTAATTCACATTAATATTATTTTTTGTTAGTTATAAGTTATCAAAAGCTGTTTGAGTTCTTTAAGGGGCTACTGAGAATCTATATTGCTCAGTGTCTCATAATTTCTAAAATGAAGTGAGAGATGCTAGACAGTGAAGAGGATGACTGAAAATGGGGAGGAGATTCTTAGACTGGGAAGTGTGGGTAAGTTCATAACCCAAATTAAAGAAAAGGTGGAAGAAACTAGGTTTATGGGTAGATAATTCAGTAAGTCAGGCATCATCTTTAGAAGTACAAAATCTGTACTTGTAAGTTGGTGGGAGTTTACTCACAGCTAAGACAATAATAAGTAAAACAGGAAAAAGCAGCCTCCAGACTCAGAAAGCAAATAAAGAAAAAAAAGTCTGAATTATGGACAAAGCAAGATACAAATTATAAGAAAAAGATAACTATTGTATCATTGAGGTAAAGCAATTATGAAATTAATAATGGAAACTCTTTGTTGGAATGAGCAGAGTATTCTTTATTTTCTTAATTCATTTATTCACTTCAGTGGATATTAATTGAGCCATTATCATGGGAAGATTCTGTGTCAATAAGACCCTGGAGCCCAGAACTCTCTAAGATATCTTTTAAATGCTACGTAGTTTAATTAAACACTGGTTTTATTTCTACATTTATATGACTATCCTTAACATATTTTGGTCCACTAAAACATAATGGACTGAGTGAGTGTTCTTACAAATATCTTATTTCTAATAAAGACTGAATGAGAAATAAGAAGGGAGAAAATCTACACTTACTGGGCAAAGAACATTTTCAGAGCATTTTCTAATCTATCAATAGTTTAATTCAGTTTAATCAATATTTATAATTGCTTGGACTGAATTCAATTATATTGAATGATCGCTATGTCTCAGGTATTGTGTCTGTCTTGAAATTATAGATTTTCTCTTAAGAGTAAATTCTGGTATTTGCCTCATAGAACTCAAAGTGTAAGAGAGAGGTACAGAGGCATGCTATTTTGACCATCTATAATATGCTAAGTATAATGACAGAGATATGCAATGACATCAAGACACATTGTGAGGTGGGTCAAAGTAACATTATTATCCCATTTCAGATGGTGAAATATACCAAATAATTATGCCCAGTCATGCCAATAATAAATGACTTTGTGGCATAGACAACAAGGGAGGGGAGAGCCTTCTGAGTATAGGTCAAGCATTCTTCATTGGATAAAGAACCTACCTGGCTTTCCCTGAGATTTATTAGTGAGCTGTTGTGGGTAACATGAAATATTAGGAAAATTAGGTCAGTGGATTAGAAATTTGCTAGCACCTCAAACTCTTTGAACATAGCTTTTCTTTTTCTACTTCCTTTAACATTATTTTTGATTCTCCATGTTTTAGCTGTAGTGGAGGAAAAGAAGATCACCCACAAAGCCATATCTCTATCACTCTCACACCCTAATTTCTTCACAATTTGATTTAGATTAGGAAACAGAAAATAAACACAGGTAACACTGCATATTCTAATTGGTGCTCGGCCTTAGTTCCAATGAACTTGTGCTCTTGTAATAATGGATTGCATGATTCTATTGAAAAAAAAATGTTTTGAAAAAATAGCTGCCACCCACATAAGATAAAAAGACATGTATTTTAGCAAGTGTTGTCTTAAAACATCTTCCCTTGGTTATTTGACACATGTTTGGTTTTCTTTTTTTTTCATGTTTATCTATCCCACTATCCCCTAAGGCTCTGTTGAAAGACTCCACCAAAGAGGTTTGTAATTCTGCTAAATAATAAATGGTAATAAAAGTATTTGGTTTCCCTGGAAATAAAAATAAGACCAATTTCAATTTTAGATTTCATAATTGTATTATGAAACTAAATTTACTTAGTAAATTTGAAACAAATTCAAAGCAAGAGATCGCTTTATTCTTTTTCCCGAAGCCTCTGGTAACCAAAGACCCAGTATCCAAGAAACACAATGATGACCTTTCTCTCTGGGTCTGGTGTCTGAGTCAGTTTCCACAGCCACAGAATGGATGCAAGTTCCAAAACTCCATTAATTTCAAAGTGAACCCAGTGGGCCAGAGGAATTAAAAAAAACGATGTAGCATGTAGATAATGCCACCTAGGACAATTTCAAAGGCCTGACACTGGGTTTGGGAACAGTCGAACGTCACATCCTAATAAATCTTAGCAATCAACAGCTGAAAAGCTCTAAAGCCAGACTTTGATTTATTTTTAAAAAATCATCTACAGCACTAAAATAAATGCTAGAGAATTACAATCTCTCTGGGAGAAATGAAATACAATCATTTCATATAAAATATGAAGACACCTTTGCCTAAAATCTTCCTGAAACTCCTTTTCTGCTTCTGTACAACGTGACTGAGAGTGTTAGTCGGTGTTATGATGAATTAGCTCAATTCAGTCAAGTTTTGTTCCTCCAACAGGCCACCCTTGAGTGGTTACATAAACTTATATTTAAATCAATAGAAGCTTGAACTGTTTGTACTGAAGAAATTTGCTCTTGGATTTGGGTTCTTATTTGCCTCAGAGATTTCTAAAGTTTCATATCTTAGTGGGAGGTAAATATGGTTTATTGTCCTGTCAGCGACTGGAAACCTGTGTTAAAATACAAGCTTCTCCAGCCTGTTATTCATTGAGTGTTTGGGAAAATGTTAATTGGATAGGAACTGTTTTGTTTTGCTTTTTTTTATTGTCCTAACTCGGACCTCAGCAATTATGGAGGCACCTATTTCCATAGAGAACTGACACACAATTTGAAAAAAAAAATCTATGAAAAGCTATTGTGTCAGGTACGATGAGATTTGTAAGGAAGTATAAAACTGTTTCCTGTCACCAAGACCTTATCATCTTTGTAAGGGGACAACACATAAAGTAGAGGAATAGAAATGTCCTATCTTGTGCATATTACAAGTGCAGCAAAACATGGTAGAAAAAGAAGTTTCTTATAGGTTGGAAGTACATCAATGTCAGCCGAAACTCAAGAGTGAAAGTCCACATTTTTTAAGAGATCACTCACATATTATTCAGATTTCTTTTGTGAGGATAGTTTATTTTTCTCCTTCTTTAAACATTATTTAATAATTTATATCTTTGTGTATTCAAGAATGTTAATTTTATATAATTCTATTTTAATTTTCTTTTTGTGTTATATTTTTAAGGTTTAGTAATATTATAGCAATTTTTTTCACTATATACTGAAAAAAGAAAGAATTCATTCCTCAAGTCAGAAATAGTTTGTAGCATTTTTATTATTTTCTCAGTTTCTTTTATGACTACTAATGTGTTTATTGCATTGATACACCCAAGTGTATATGATTTGCCTTGTGTGTCCAAAATGAGATGTTATATTTTAATCTGAAGACATTTGAATTTATGACAAAATTTCTGGCTGTCTCTTAATGTGTCTTCACCGAACTATCATTTTGTAACTTTAACTTAACTGCCCACTCATATCTCTTTTAGAGTTCTAAATATATGTGTTTTGTGTCATTTATCACAGATTTTTATATTTGTGATCTATTTTGTGGCAGATCTGAGAGTTGTGATTGATCTCCTCCTTTCCTGTACAATTAAAAAAATATATTTATATTGATTTCAGAGAGAAAGGGAAAGGGAGAGATACAAACATCAATAATGAGAAAAAAAATCATTGATCAATTTGCTGCCTCTTGCATGCCCCCCACTGGGGATCAAGCCTGGAACCCTGGCATGTGCCCTGACCAGGAATTGAACCATGACCTCCTGGTTCATAGGTCGACACTCAACCATTAAGCCATGCCAGCCAGGCTACAGTTTCTTAAGGTGGCAAGAAATGTATGGACACACTTACAAGCTCTTTTTTTTATTTTTATTGTTTAAAGTATTACATATAGTAGTACATATATCTCCTTTTTTTCCCCATTGACCTTCCCCCAGCCTTCCCTACCCCGTCCCATGCCCTCATCCGACCTCCCCAGTGTCTTGTGTCCATTGGCCGTGCTTATATGCATGCATACAAGTCCTTTGGTTGATCTCTTCTCCCCCCACCGCAAACTCCCCAGCCTTCCCACTGTAATTTGACATTCTGTTTGGTGCTTTACTGACTCTGTATCTATCTTTTTGATAATCAGGTTATAATGTTCTTTATTTTCCATAAATGAGTGAAATCATGTGGTATTTTTCTTTCATTGCCTGCCTTATTTTACTTAACATAATGCTCTCCAGGTCCATCTATGCTGCTGCAAATGGTAAGAATCCCTTTTTTATAGCAGCGTAGTATTCCATTGTGTAGATGTACCATAGTTTTCTAACCCACTCATCTGCTGATGGGCATTAAGCCTGTCTAGGAGTATATCCCAATAAACTAGAAACACGAATCAGAAAGGATATATGCACCCCTATGTTCATAGCAGCACAATTCACCATAGCTCAGATTTGGATACACTCACAAGCTCTTAACTAGGAAATGTGTGTGCCAGAATGTCTCCATCCAGTGATACTCATCATCAGGCAACTATGTACCCTGGGAGGCAGGCAGATTGTCGCTCCCCGCAGAGTTTTGTCACTTACCAGGTTTGTGTCAACATGCTTTCCCTTAGATAATATCTCACAGCAGTTTGTTCTGTTTTAGTATTACCTGCCAGACCAGATTATCCTTTCTTGATAGTAATTTGTATTGCTGAATTTCAGTGTTCCCCGCTCTAAAATTTCTGTCATCATAGCCATATTGTTCCTTTAATTAGATTTTTCTCAAATTTGAACAATATTTTAGATTATTTCTTATAGGGACATTCAAATTACTCCCTTCTTTCTCCTCTCATCACTCCCTATTAGCTACCCTGATGCTGAGTGGAAGATTTGGGGTTATGATGTTTACCATCAGTACAGTTAGTGTACGTGGAACTGTAGAAGGCATGGTGATGCTCTGATATTTCTCACTACAATGATTTCACTAAGAAAATCAGTGTTTAATAATTTAACATTTCTATTTTTCACCGGGGGGAGGGAGTATAAATTGTCATGAGAACTTAATTTGCATCAAGTAGGCAAGAAAACTGTCAGATTTAAGAGAAAGAGGCAGAGACTGTGTACCTGCCACAGGTTGCAGCCGTTGCCAGGAAAGACATGATAAAATGTGGCACAGGGATGCACTTCAGCCAAGGAGTAACCATTTAACCATTTTCTTTGTTCTGGTGCAAAATCATGTACTAAGTAAGAAGTATACTTTTTTTTTCTCTCTCTCAGTGACTTTGTGCAAACTTGGAAGAAATATAGCAACCTTTCAACTGGTCTAGGGTTCAGAAAAACTTTTCTGGTGAAAACCTCTCTTGTTCCATTAAGGAGAAACATAATTAGTACTTGGGATCAGTTTTAACCATTTGATACAAGATGAAGGAAAGATACAAGATAGTTAAGAGTAATAGGCTTTTTAAATTTCAATGATGCTGTAACTCACACATACAATGAAGACTTAATGTGAAGAGGAAGAACAAAGTGCATACCCCTCAATGTATTTCTTACTGCTGATTGTAAAGAACGGATTTAAACTTCAGAAGCTCACAATCACATATAGTAGTGTAAACTGGATAACAGCCTACTTCATTAGGACCCTGTTCATCTTGGTAATCATTCATACATGCCAAGGAAGCTACTTAGAGAACATACACTTCTGCTGATTCTGGAGTAATGAATTTAAATCTATTTAAAAAGTCCGAGTTGTATAATAGATGCATCTTAAATGGAGTAGCTGTGTAATTTTGACAAATCACTTCTTATCTATGGTCTACATCTAGCAGATGCCTTCCAATTTTAAATTTCCAATGACCCTAAGGCAGTGGTTCTCAACCTTTCTAATGCCGCGACCCTTTCATACAGCTCCTCATGTGGTGGTGACCCCTGACCATAACATTATTTTCGTGGCTTCTTCATAACTGTAATTTTGCTACTGTTAATGAATCACAATGTAAATATCTGTGTTTTCCGATGGTCTTAGGTGACCTTGCTAGCAGATCTCAACCTGTGGGTCGTGACCCACAGGTTGAAAACCATTGCTGTAGAGTCTAAGACCATCGGAAAACACAGATATTTAGAACCCTAAGGCAATGCTTTTGGTAGGTGGTTTGATAACCAGCAGCATCAACATCAGTTAGAAATGCAAGACAGGTTCCCTTTCAGACTTCCTGACTCAGAATCTCTGGAGGTGAGGGTGGGGGAATCTGTTTTAACAAGTGCTCCAGGTAATTCTTATGATTACCCAAATTGAGAGAAGCACTGCTCTAAGACACTGGTGACAGTCAGGAATAAGTAAAACACACAATATAGGCTACAGGGGAACAACAGAAACTTCTACTGGGAGATGGACTTTCTGTGTATAGAAGCAACCACTGGAAAAAGCTTATGATGCATTTCTTGTTGCAGTGAAATACGTTTTGGGCAAAACCAAACAAAGATGGATGGTGGCGTTTGTCCATTTTATGGAACTCTTTTCTTATTTTTGTAGCAGAGTGGTGTCACCAGAGTCTTCACTCTGACTCCAGAAGAACCAAGACAAGTGGAAAATCCTGCTAATGAAAACTTGCTGCACAGTACCTACTCACACGCTCACAGTGCACACTTCCCCATGTGGCACTCTGGAGGCCGGCGCTTCTGCCATGAACTTGCTGAAGTTTTCTGGACCTCAAATGCATGAAAGTCCATTTTTCTTTATGATGCCCAAGATGGTAAAACAGATTATCTAGTACTTCCCATGCTCCAACCCCTGTCCCCACCCCTGCAAGGAAAAGATACCTCCTGTTATCACAATGCTCACTCTCCCATTACACAAGCAAAACTCATGAACCAAACAAGACTTTCCCTTGGCACTTGTTACGTAAACGTTACTATGCCTGTGGCCATATTAAAAAAGCAAGGGAGAGAGAAAGAAATCAACCAGGAAGACACACCAGGAGCAAAATGAAAAATGATGCCCTCTATAAGGCAAAGGATGGGGACTATCCACGAAAGAGTATCTGGTGACCAGCAAATATATTTGGCACAGTTGAAACCAAGTGGAAGGCCTATAGTGATGACATTCAACACATTCTTTTTCATGTTAGACCATTTAATCATCAATTACACAGTTTAATTTTAGTAGAAAGAGAAATTATAACATATGAATTTTTAAGAGGGCAGGAATAACAAAGCATTACTCCTATGTGAAGCTCACAATACATTTTTATTAAATATCTGAATAAATAATGAATGAATGGCAACATATGCAATTGAGCTTTGTCAAATACATAAAGCAATAGCAGAACAGTCAGACTTTGGCCCAATTATTCAAGAAAGATTGCTCTTATTTTCCCAGTTGATTGTTTAGGACAAAGGGGACCTTAAGTAGGAGTAAAGATGTAGAAACGCTTGCTAGTAAATGTTCTAAATGGGAAGATGACATATTATACTTGTTCACTCTAAAAGGGGAACAAAAATTTGCCCTCATCCAATGTACTTGTTTAGACAGCTAAATAAGTTAATAAATAAATACAATTCTTTTAAAGAACTCAGTTGATCATTAATCCATTGTTTTTATCAATATTGTCATGATTAAAGGGTTTATGTTACTCTGTAATTTAAGGATGATGCACTTTTCTGAGAGGGATGACAAATACAGTTTATTTCTCTTTTACCCAATATTTCAATGTTGACCAGCGATAAGGGGGAAAGTTTAAGGGAAGGAGAGGCCTTGGGCAGACCCAGTTGTCCACAGGACAGTGAGTACTAAATACATCAGGAGTTAAAACTTCAGCAATGCTAAACGTTGTGACTTTGAGCAGTAATCAGTTTTTTCACAATAATCAAAATTTCTCTCCACACTAAAAATAAGACTAAGAATAAGAGTGAGAAAATAGAAGTCATAATCACAGAATATAGAGGATTCAGCTTAAAGGGAAAATACATATCACAAAGATCAGTTAATTGATTCCTACACTGCAAACAGGAGCCTATGAAAGATAGAGTTTCTGGATGGAGCAGTCAAAAGTGAAAGGGAGTGAGGGAAGAAGAAAAAGAAAAATTCAGCCTTAAATAGTAGATAGTGACAAGCAGTTTTCAGAGTGCATGAGAGAAGCAATCCCTCCTTTACCGTATTATTGATAAAAAGTGGTACTTAGAACTTTTAATGAAGTATGGAAGCAAAGGCTTAAAATGTTTTGAATACAAGGAGTTGACACTGCAGAAAGATATATGGTAGTGAGACACAGACAGACCAGGAAATGAAAAGGATATCAGAAATTGCACTGCTGAGAAAACTGTACTGAAAGCAGCAGTTTTTGAAAGTTCATTATTTCCCAAGAAATAGATATGGAGTTGTTTGTCAAAGTAGTTTGACAAGCCTGGGTTTCATATAAAATTCTGGTTCTGGTACTGTTTAACAAATATAAAGTACATCTGTTGTAGTCATTCTTTGATGGAGATTTGCCCATTCTTCACTAACTTTTAATTTTATGAGCCATTATATTAAAGAAATCTTTCAAACTATTTTATAGGTTTATATCTTGATAGGGTAGATCTTGTCTGACAATTATAGTCAACAGTGAGCTGATTAGAGAAGACAGAATTTACTGGTGGAGAAAAAACTGTCTTAGGCCTATTTCTGAGTGTTTCTCTTTTTTTCTTTCTTTACTACATATTATATTCCTCCTAGAGAATTTCACCTGTTGATCACAATTAATATGTTATTTTTATGCATTCCTTTAAAGCTGCTGTATTTAAATAGTCATGATATCAATAACTGGGCTTGATGCCCTAGCTGGTTTGCCTCAGTGGATAGAGTGTCGGTCTGTGAACTGAAAGGTCCCGGGTTCGATTCCGGTCAAGTGCACACACCAGTGTTGCAGGCTCCATCCCCTGGAGGGGGAGTGCAGGAAGCAGCTGATCAATGATTCTCTCTCATCATTGATGTTTCTATCTCTCTCTCCCTCTCCCTGCCTCTCTGAAATCAATAAAAATATATTTAAAAAATAATAATAATTGGACTTGCTATTGCGGGAAATACATCCTAACCAGTAGCTCAGGGTATTCCTTGTTAATTTATGTTAATAGTCAAAATATAATCTAATGTTTTCTGAAATGTACTTTGTGCTAAACCGTATGCTTCATATGAATTATCAATATTTATTTTTAGAAAATATCCTAAGGTTTAGGTATTGTTATTACACCTTTCTTATTGATGAATAACCTGAGGCAAATATAGATTAAATAACTGGCCTGAGGTCACAATGCCGCCAGAGATCTCAGTCTCTGAAACACTCACTTGGCATTCATTGCTTCAAGACATATCAACACGTAGTTGCTTTTCTAATTTGTAAAATGTTACATAATAGCTTTCACAAAATGGACATTGATTCATAATATAAAATTAACTTTAGAACATATATGCTAGGTATCACTGCTGATTTTATTCTTAAAGATAAATTGGATTGTCTACAGTAAATAAAAAGTAAAAATAAGCAAACAGATTGTATTTAGTAAATTTAAAAAAAAGAAAAGAGCTCAGAAATGCATTCATCATTCCTTAATCTAGTAAACAAAGAAAATAAAGCATTACTTGGAATTCTTCAACATTGAATTTTGTCCTTGATTATTCATGACAAAAAATATTTTTCAGCATAGGGAATGAATCTACTATTATCTCAAATGGGTGCTCACTCTGTTTAGGCCAAATGAAAAGCATTAACCTTTAATTGCTAGAAAACTCTCACAGTGTTTTCATGGGAAACACCAAAATGGGATTTAGGTTGGAGTAGCCAATTAAGAATAATACACACGGTGTCAAAACAAGCCAAAGGAAAATCGTTTGGGCAAAAAATGAAAAAAGATCCCAAGTCAAATTTAGAGAAAAGATTCCTTTATTAACTTTTGGTCAAGAATATGTTTGTATATTTTCAGAAAACAACTCCAAAACCATGTGGATTCCTGCAACAGAGAGGAATTGACAGGACTGCTCCAGCCATGGAAACAGAAGAGAAACAATCCAGAAATGGAAGATGCTGATGATGCCTTGCCATACTAGCAGTCAGCAGCTGTGCATCGCTGCAGATTGCCCAGGACCAAACCGGAGAGGGTCTGACCTGCATTACCACTATTTGTCCACCATCCAGAACTGAAATATCATTGCTGACATGTACACATAAGGAACTGTTTGACATTGAAATTGGGACTCAAAAGAACTGTTGGCCCAGAAAGAAACTTACTATAGACTGATTCATTTGCCTCTCAGCATAACCATTATTGCTTGTCTCATTTTCGGTTCTTAAAAGTGTATTTCTAGTATCACATGATCTCACTCATCTAGGGGAAATAATGAACAACATAAACTGATGAACAAAAACAGACCCAGAGACCGGGAAGCATCGATCAGACTGTCAAACTTCAGAGGGAAGGTAGGGGAGGGTGAGGGTAAGGGGGAGAGATCAACCAAAGGACTTGTATGCATGCATATAAGCCTCACCAGTGGTCATGGACAACAGGGGGTTGGGGGCATGCATGGGGAAGGGTTTGGGATGGGAATGGGCAGATGAGAACAAATATATGATACCTTAATCAATAAAGAAAGTTAAAAATTTTTTTGAATTTTAGATAAACAATAAAAATTTTTAATAGCCATGTATACTATGCAATACTTGGGACATACTTATACCAAAAAATTATTTCTTATTTGTCTAAAATACAAATTTAACTAAACACCATATATTTTATTTGGTAGTCATTATAAATACCCAAATAAATAAAATAATTTATAAAGTTTTTGAAGATAGATAGGTCAAATGTGAGTCCTCCTAAGTGAAAAAATTAGCCTTTGATGAAATTAAAGATACTACAGGCTGGACTACCCTTTTTCGAGCTGGAGTTTAATTAGCTGTTCACATGCTTCTCTGAGAGCTCCTATTTCATGTTTTTGTTTTTGTTTTTTAATAATCTTACACTTTTTCCCCCTCCGAGATTATCAGATTTAATGTTATGGCACTGGGGCATTTTTATTTCATGTTTATGAAAAGGAAGTAGTTTGATGAATATTTAAATCTAGAATGTGTAAGTTTTAGAACTGCCTTAAGATGAGGTAAAGTTGTACTGCTTTGTTTGTTTTTTACTGCTCAAAGGGTGAATGTGGAGACACCCTTACAGAAATCCTATTAAGTTAAAATGAACACAAGGCAAGTCAGAAGTCTCCAATTTGTCCCTCCTGGCAAATTCTGTTTAGAAAACCCCAAATCGATTCTTCATAAGATAATTTACTTTAAGATAATTTACTTTGGTGAAAGGGAATACACCAAAAAAACACCTTATGAAATATCAATATCTGAAATACAAAGCAAATGATCATGTTTCCAGAGCCATTGTCCTGTGAGAGAGAAACTTACTTTATACTTTTTATATCTCATGATGAAATGTCCTAATGCATTTTTCTGACAAGTTAAACTGACAATAATAGTAATTCAGTAGCTGGAATCAAAGCATAAAAACACATTCTGTGTTTGTTACAACATCCAAAATGCCTGGATTGGGTTCATCCTATATAATAAAACCCTATTTGCAAATTGACCGAACAGTGGAACGACCTGCGGAAAGACCAGTCTCTATGATGTACACTGACCACCAGGGGCAGACACTCAGCGCAGGAGCTGCCCCAGTCATTCCAACGCATGAGCTGCTAATGTGGGTGCCAGTGGGGCCCCCCAATTGCCCCGCCTGCCAGTCACCCCACAGATGGCCCTGATCACCGGCCAGGCCTAAGGGCCCTGCCCTATATATTGGGAACAGTCTCTTAGATTTAAAATTTTAAACCTGGCAAGGCTACTCTAACACTGAAAAAACAGGATGATGCAGCGATGACATGCATGGACTCTGGCTTGCACATTTTGTGGTCAGCCCTGATTCTGACACTTATAACTGTGTGACAAAGCCAATTACTTAACTTCTCTCTGCTTCAGTTTTTCTACCCATAAGTTGGGGAAAATGGTACTGCTGCCTCAGAAGGATCATGCAATGTACTACTTTTTATAATCAGGGCAAAAAAATGTAGCTGCCCATACAACAGCAAGATGCCTTTGAACTGTATGAAAAGTATGGTTACTGGTGCATACAGTGTCCTGATTGCAAAGGGGATGTCCAACTGCCAGTTTAGGCCCAATCCCCAGAACCCAAACATCCTTGGAGGGTGCAGGCTGGGCTGAGGACTCCCCCTCCCCCGCTATGCGTGAATTTCAGGCACCGGACCTCTAGTATTGACAATAATAGCTAAACTTTGTAGAGTTTTTATTTTATGCTTTTTCTGTGCTAATTGTCTTATAAGAGTTATCATTTTAAACCCACCAACACTATGAAACAAGTAGTACTATTATTAAGATACTTGCCTAAAACCATATAGATAATAAGTGACATAACTTCTCAAAGATCTTTTCCTAGGTGAGGAAAACTGATCCCTATAAAATGGGATAAGATTGACACAATCTGCGGAAGGACTCTGGATTAAGCTTCCATGCTTCTTTCCCATCTTTTGGTAGATTGGTCCCAATCCCAATAAGTACACAAAAATAATTAATTTTTAAGAACAATCCAAGAAATTGTCCTTAGAAATGAAATAGATTACAGAAGCTAAATACATCCTAACCAGGTCGTATGTTCTGTTTGTCTTTAAGGAATTAAAGTGGAATCCCTCTGTAGTGGTTCTGCCCTGGAAAGCTTTGAAAAATACTGATGTCCAGCTCTGGCCAGCATGACTTGGTGGTTAGAGTATCTGCCCATGTACTGAAGGGTCACAGGTTTTATTCCAGGTCAAGGGAATGTACCTGGGTTGCAGGTTCCATCCCTAGCACCGTGTTGGTCAGGGCACATATGGGAGGCAAACAATCCATATGTCTCACTCACACTGATGTTTCTCCTGTCTCTCTCCCTCTCCCTCCCTCCTTTCCACTCTCTCTGGAGAGCAATGGACAAGAAATAAATAAAAATACTGATGCCTGAGTCCCCTGATGGAGACAGTGATTTAAATGACCTGTGTTATAGCCTATGCATGATGATATTTTTATGATTTCTAAATTTGGGGCAAATAAATGCCCACTAACACTATGTGCATCATTTAATTAAGGAAGTGATTAACCTTAATGCAGCTGTGTAAAGCAGTCTTTGAAGGTGTCTGAATAACATTCAAATAAATTCTCATATTTTTTTCCAGCTATTCCATATGAACTATTTCCTAAAATATATGTCGTTGACAAGATATGTATCCCAACTTCTCACTGGAATACAGAACTAGAGTAGGTTTTATCTATTTCCAGAGAAAGGTTAAAAGAAGCAAGAGGGGAGTTGTGAAATATATGGAGGTAAAAATAGAGTTGCTTTAAATCCCAACAACAATAATGATAAAAACAACAATAATGATATAGTGGAAGAGGATATCCTCAAAGACCAACACTTCAGAAGACCACCTGGTTTCTCAATGTCTTAGGAAAAGAGCACAGGAATTCCAGTTCCCAGCCCCCAATTCCTTAGCTTCAAACTATCATAGCAATTGCCATTCTTCTGGGAAAAGCAAACATACCCATGCATAAAGCCTTTAGTCCCTAAAGGTTTCCAAAAAGCAAATTAATCCACATGGTAGATTAAAGATATAAAGAGGAAAGCGGGGGGGGGGGGGGGGATGACTTGGTGGCTGTAGGAATAGCAACTTGATGATTGAAGAATGTGTAAGTGGCTCTTGGGAACAGGGGTTTGCTGTGAGCTCTGAGCCCCTCTGGATTGGTTGGCTGTGGGAGTCCTAATTATGAGTATAATAAATAAACTCATCATGGCCACAACAAGCTCCTTAATCTGGTCCTGCTAATAACAGTCAATTAAGTTTGCATTTATGAAATCATTTCTAGAATCGAATGTAGGTGAACTTTTCATTATGGATTATTTGAAAACATTAAAGATTGTGAATCAAGGGCTTGATGCAATATCTTTGGTATGTGGTAATACTTCTGATCTCTTCAAAATCATCTCCTGTACCTAAAATAGGAAGTCAATGAGAAGTAGAGTCAAATGGTTATGTCATTGTGATATAGAAGATTAGTGATTGTGTTTATACTATTTTTTCTCTAGACAGACCATTATTTCTGGTTAATTTTAAAGAAAATACCAAATGGCCTTTCATCTATTTTTTTCCCAGCACTGATTCCAACTACTAAGCATTTGCTTGAATTTGGATTTAATAAATGCTTTCTTCTCAACTCCTTCAGCTAAACATTTGAACTAGTGGGTTGCTAATGAAGATATATATATATAGATAAAGAGCGAAGCGGAAAATTGGAATTATATGTATTAGGTCTGCAGTGTCTGAAGATGTCTGTAATGCTTTGATTTCATTCTAGCTGCCTCTGGAAGTCTAAGATGAATAAATATCAAACAACTTAAATCATCATGTAAGATCACAGGGGAAGGAACCTCCATTTCATTACATGTCTCTTACTGCAAACACAGTTTGCAACCAAGGGAAGTAAAAAAAAAAAAAGTAAGAAAGGAAGAAAAAAGAAAACATTGCTTTCTGATTGCACAGTTTGGAATTCCTTCACTTAATTATATTGTTTGTTTGTTTGATTATTAGCTTGTTCTGTTATGTGAGGTTCTGCCTTCAGATGCAGAGGAAGACTAGTAGAGTATGTTCCTATCCAAGTTTAATAGAACACTTTTTGTAGGTGACGTGGAATTGGGTGCAAATCACTGTGTTAATCTACAGCGTGGTTCTCAAACACTAGCATAATCAGAAAGCATGGATGGCTGGGCTCCATCCCCACAGTGTTTGATTCAGGAGATCTGGGGAGGGACCCAAGAATTTATATTTCCAACAAGTTCCCAGTTGATGCTGATGCTGCTGGTCCAGGAACCACACTTCGGATCACAGAGCTATTAGCACTACGACAGTCACAGTGAGTAGCATAATATAGAAAGACATGGCCCATTTAGTCAGGAGTTGTAGTCTCATTAGATTCACTCTAAGAATATGATTCCGTGTGAAGGCTTATGTTTACAGCTTCCTTCAGCAGGGACATCTGATTTTGTAGTTTTCCTATGAATCAGTACAATGCATTAGAATATACAATTTCTATCATTTTGATAAATGTCAATAGTGGCATTTATACACTGTAGTGTCTCACTTGTCTTTTATTATAATTGTTACTAATATTCTATCTACATCAACATAAAGAAAAACTAAAAGGACATCATTTTGATTAAGTTCTAGAGAGTAAGCTTAGTGTTAGTTTTCATGCATCTTTTTCTAAATCCCTAAATCCCAGGGACATTGGGTCATGTTACCCACATTGTCTAACATCAAAGGTGGTATCAATAACTTCAGTGTTGGTCATAGCAAATAGCATTAGAGTTGCAGAAGACCAGAGAAAAACCAAGCAACACTTAGAGAGATGGGGTTCCACTTTTTACACACTGGTGGGCTAAGAGAAAAAAAAATGTCTTTCAAATTCTGAGCAAAGCAACAAGCAGGAGTTTTCTCTTTATTAAAGAGTCAGACTTATGTGTGCTTAGTGGTTATCTTGCTGGAAACTTGTGGCCTTGAAAACAACACAGTTCTACTCAATTAAAAAATACATCTGGCATGAGACCATGGGATTATCTAGTCTCTGGCCTACAAGGTCAGACAGCTAAGTTTATCTTCCTTATTATACAAGCAGGCTAGAAAGCAAAGATATTTTTGAAAATAAGGGACTGTCTAAAAATGGCAGAGATGCCTTTACAGAATAAGGGACTATCTAAATAGCAGAGAATTTCAAACCGTAGTTTTACAAAATAGGGGTTAGCCTTCTCATTAGAGCAGAAAGAGTCTGTGAAGATGAGCTAACCTAATTTTGTCATTTTACCAATGAATATACTTAGGTGGAGATGGGTGAAAGTCACACAGCTAGTTAGTGACACAGATGATATAGGAGTGCTGAATTGTGATTCCTTGTATGGGTACTTTCTCTTACTCAATACAGCTTCTTAAGGCAGTGGTCGGCAAGCTCATTAGTCAACAGACCCAAATATCAACAGTACAATGATTGAAATTTCTTTTGAGAGGCAAATTTTTTAAACTTAAACTTCTTCTAACACCACTTCATCAAAATAGACTCGCCCAGGCCATGGTATTTTGTGGAAGAGCCACACTCAAAGGGCCAAAGAGCTGCATGTGGCTCGTGAGACACAGTTAGTCGACCACTGTCTTTAGGTATTAGGATTCTAAAAGATACCTGTCAAGTCCAGCCTTATTCCAAGATCTAGATATTGAAAATTGATCTACTTGTTATGTATATTACATTGTGTAAAATAGCCTATATAAAAAAAGGCTAATATGCAAATAGAACGAACTGCGGTTAGCCTTCTCATTAGAGAACAACCCTAACAAAGGAACAACCGGTTGCTGTGACGTGCACTGACCACCAGGGGCATGTGCCAAACATGGCAGTTGTTGGTAGCAGTGGGATGGTAGAGCAGGTGAGCCAGGGCACCAGACCAAGGAGGGGTGCAGATCGTGGTCATTGGGGCAAGCCTCTGGTGGTTACTGAAAATTCTTTGCTCCCGTGCACCGTGGTACTGCCCGGTGCTCACACCTGCTGCCAGCGCCAGCCCCACTCACACCCACATCCAGCACCGGAACCACCACTCGCACCCACTGCTGGTGCCCGGCACCAGTCCTGATCACTTGGTGCCATCAGTGGGTGTGAGCAGCAGCTGCTGGCCTGATCGCTCCGATGGCTTCTCCACCTCCCCCTGCTCCTGAGGGGCGATCAAGCCAGCAGCCACCACTCGCACCTCCTGACAGCACTGGCCCCGCTCACACCAGCTGCTGGTGCTGGTCCCAATTGCTCCACAATATCAGCGGGTGAGAGTGGGGCCAGCTCCATCAGCACATGGGAATGGCAGAGGCGGGAGCAGGGCTGCTGGCAGACAGGGGACCCAGGGCCTTGGTGGGAGGGGCCAGGTGGGGGCATGGAGGATGGGTGGAGACCCGCCCCCGTGCCTACTGCAGCCTCACAGCCCACAGTTCGTGCAATGGGCCCCTAGTATAGATATAATATAGAGCTATAGTTGATGTATATATAGATATTTATTTGAAGGGACTTGTTCTCATGATTGCCATGGTTAATTTGTAGGGCAAACCAAAAGCCTGGAAATTTGGGTAAGAGTTAATATTCCACAGTTGTGTCCAAAATCTGTAGGGAAAGCCAATAGCCTGGAAACTTAAGCAGGGTTCATATGCTGCAATCTTGAAGCAGAATTGCTTCTTCATCTGAGAACCTCAATTTTTACCCTTAAGACCTTCAATTGACTGGGTGAGATCTACCCATATTAAAGAGGTTAATCTCTTATTCTTAATCTGTAACTAATGTAAATGTTAACCAAATCCACAAATACTTTCAAGAACAACATGGAGCATGATGTTAGTTATAAAAAAACTAAAAAGTAAAAAAAACTTTAGGAGTTGTTAATAACTAGTAACTGCTATAAAAATCCGGTGTATTATTTTTACTTTTCCATTTTTACTATTCATATCTTGGGTTTTTCAATGCCACTGAAGTAAGCTGGTTAACTGTCTGCTGACACTCAGGACTGAAATAGTTTAGATGATGTTCTAAATTAGCTTTTGGACTGTCTCAGTCCCTACAAAGTGTTGAATGACTCCTCTAATTGTTGCATTTATCAGGATGTGTTCTTTTAGTTGACTTCTTTCGTCAGTTGTCATGATAGCCTTCCCATTTTCACAATGAGAAGATAATTGCGTGTTAACCTGGTGTCTGAGGTATAAAGCTGCCAGTTTCACCACAGAAGCATTGATGTAGGATTTATAGAGATCTGGAAATTAATGCTTTTATCAGGTTGAGGTTTAACACTTTGTAAATCTTTAAGAATTTACTTTGAAAGGGCAGAAGGATTCAAAACCCTGAACAGAAGTCATTTCAAATACACATATTTACATTTTAGTTTTAAAGCAGAAACTATTGTATTAACATAGAAGCATTTTGCCTACAATCAGTAGTTGTTCTGATATACCAATCAAACCATGTAATCAATTATTCTAAAATTTAGTATAAATAAGGGTAATAAACCGATAGCATAGGAAAAGAGTCCAAACTGATTTTGACCTCTAGCCCCACCAACTGTAAGCTGTATGGTTTTGGGAAAATCAAATTAAACTTTTGGAGCCTTGGTTTCCTTACCTGTAAAATGTAACACACTTAACTCTTAAATTGCAGCTCTATGTTTCTGGGCAGCCACAAGGCAGGTTTTCTATGCCCTCAACTGTGAATAGTTTGACATATGAATTAATGGCTAGGGCTCTGAACTATCCATCTCTGTTATTTTACCCTCTCTTGGGGTGAATGCTCCTTTCTCTTCAAATGTCCCTTGGGGCTTCCCATTTATTTTCTTCCTACTCTGTCTACTTGACAAATCTTTTATTTTCCTTTTTATTCTAACTACCTTTTTTTTCCCCTCAGAATACTATTTTATATCCACATTCATTCTTAATCTTTTTAGTTAACACATTTCTGCGTCCTTAGCTAAAGAAGTTTTAAAATGAAAAATCATATTCTTTCTCTCTGTAACTGTGCTTGTGTAGATGTGTGTTTGACTCTAAGAAATGATCTTTTGCTTTGTATTTTTGACATCTTATCATACATATTTACTGATAATATTTCCTTTGAACACTTTAAGCAGTGGTAGATTCTTTACAAGTCATAACGAATATATTAGTTTCTATTTATGTATAACAAATTACCAAAAATTTAGTAGCATAAAACAACACATTTATTACATCATAGTCTCTGCGAGTAGGGAACCTAGGCATAGCATGACATGGTTCCTTGTAAGGCTGCCATCTAGATGTCTTCCAACACTGGATTCTCATCTGAAGCTTTCCTACATAGTGTGGGAATGAACTGATTCCAAATTCATTTGGTTGTTGGTAGAATTTAGTTTCCTGCAGGCCTCTGGATTGAGATCTTTCTCTTATTGGCTATAAAGCAGAGGCCACCCTCAGCCCTTTGCCATCTGACCCTATGAATAGGGCAGCTTACAACATGGCACCTAGTGTCTTTAAAGCCAACAGAGAAGAGCATCTCCCAGCAAGACAGATGTTGCAGTCTTTGCAACATAAGCACACTTAATCACATGCATCCAGTCACCTTTGTCATCTTACTCTGTTGGTAAGAATCAAGGCACTGGTCTTGCCCATACTTAAGGGATTATACAAGAATACCAGGAAGCTAGAGTCTGTTCAGAACAACGAACAA
Organism: Corynorhinus townsendii; assembly: GCA_026230045.1. Classification (NCBI taxonomy): domain Eukaryota; kingdom Metazoa; phylum Chordata; class Mammalia; order Chiroptera; family Vespertilionidae; genus Corynorhinus; species Corynorhinus townsendii. Next base: position 220,720,138 of record JAPDVU010000001.1, read on the forward strand.
GGTATGACTTTTTAACAGTTAAAGATTAACCATCATATTTCTCTTTTTCATTGATCATCAAAGGACAGATTGTAAGTCCTATGAAATAATATGAACTGTATTAAAAAGAGAATGTCATGCCCTTGGAGCTCTTCTGTAGCAGGGTAGCATGATCCTGCATTTTAGGAAGATCATTAATTACTATCTGGGAAAGGCAATTAGAAGGAAGCAAGACTGATAATAAACAAGTTAATTATGCTGCCCATCAATCCATGTAAAAGCCAATGTCACATCAGATTAGGGAGTGGTTACATGACTGACAAAAAATGGATTAAGTTGAGATGCTATTCTGTGAGTAGAATTGACAAGGTTTGGTAAAGAAAAGATAATTTTGAAAATGACTTCTCTGGAATGAAAGTTGATTATGCTCATTTACTGAGATTGAAACCACTGAAAGAGGAGTAGCTTGGAGAGAGAGTCAGTTAAGATTGAGGCAAGATTTCATCCTATAGAAGGTAGCCGAAGGCTTAGGGCTGTCAAGTAGGGAAAGAAGAAGATTAAGCATGTCCCTAGATAACATAAACATTTAGGTAAGTGAAAGGACAAAGTCAAGAAAGGGAGTAAGAAGTATCAATTAGAAGAAGGAGAAAATGCATGCAATACGAAACCAATAGATGGTAGTGTCTTTAGGAACACATGCCAACATTCTTTACAAAACTATTGTAAGCAAGATTAGGAATGCAGAATCCATTGTTTTATCAATAGGAACATTTGGGGCCCACTTTAGTATTTGTGCAGATATCGCTTATGTTATAGATCTTTGGGCCTAAGGGCCTTTTGAAGTTATTCATACACACAAAAAACTAATATTGCAAATTAGTTCCTTAAAGTGCTGTCTACTTTATTTTACTTTGGGTGAAATTTCACCTTAGAACAATTCCACTAGCATTGAATCCTGAAGAAATACACTCTGCATTGACACTTGAAAAATTGTAAATGCTGCACAGGGTTTTAGGAAACGGAACAAGTGCACACAAATTATTTGTTTCTCTGGAGATTTATTTGGGATTGAAACTGCCATTTGTTCTATAGTGACAAGTGCAGGTCTAGCATTTCTCTTGGAATTCTCTTGCAAGGTTTTATTTAAGTGATTGCAAGTACAGGATAAGGCATTCCTGGAAATTAATGACTGCCTGGGAGGGGTTGCTCTTTGCTCCATTAACTCCAACCAGTCATTATTTTCCATGATAGGCCCTGCATGAAAGTTATTATTACTAATATGAACTGAAAATGAAAGAAACATACAGTAGGTATATTGATTTTACCCTCTATCCCAGGGTGATGTAAAGTCATTTCATTTGTATAATCCAACCACTTAGTTTATTGCTATTCTTGGCAATCTAGTTTTGCCTACTCTGAAACAATTAACTTAAAAGGAAGTTAAGAGAGCAGAAGTCCCCAGAACTCATCTAAAACTCTTGATTCTACAAATATGTGTTAATCTTAACTATAATTTCTGTTAAATACAATGGATTAAAATATATATATATATATATATATATATATTTATATATTTATATATATATAAAATCTGTACCTTATTGAGCTACAATGGATTAAAATATATATATTTATATATAATATATATATATAAATATATATATTTATATATTTATATATATATAAAATCTGTACCTTATTGAGCTACAATGGATTAAAATATATATATTTTATATATAATATATATATATAAATATATATATTTATATATTTATATATATATAAAATCTGTACCTTATTGAGCTACAATGGATTAAAATATATATATATATAAATATATATATTTATATATTTATATATAAATCTGTACCTTATTGAGCTACAATGGATTAAAATATATATATTTTATATATAATATATATATAAATATATATATATTTATATATATTTATATATATATAAAATCTGTACCTTATTGAGCTACAATGGATTAAAATATATATATATATAAATATATATGTTTATATATTTATATATATATAAAATCTGTACCTTATTGAGCTACTTCTGATCCAATATAAACTAGGGCAATATAATGCCCTAGTTTATATTGGATCAGAAGTAGCTCAATAAGGTACAGATTTTGGTTTTAGCGTGTAAGAGATATAAAGTTACTATTTACTCTAAATTAGCCTATGAAGATTAAATGTAACATTTTGTCCCAAATAGTTAAGTGCTTTTTAAAATGCTTTCTACAATATTCATCTCTAGGAATCATCATGAGAAAAAAAGTGCTTCTAAAAAGCAGAATATGACTGTGAAGTTTTCTTTAAATATACTTTGAATATTTTTGGACTATCAAGCATTATTTTTTTGGTATAGCAAAGGTGGAAATGTATTAAAGAACGTACAGACTCCCACATCGGGAGGGGGAAACAGTCCCCAACTATCAAGCATTTTAAGATTGAAATGTATTCATTCTATCACAAGACAATTATTGTGCAAGTACCAATAAGTATGTCAGGGTTAAAGGCTATGAATTAAATTAAAATATAATCAAGTATACCAAGGAGATGCTAGTCTGATAAAAAAAATTAAATCAACTCTGCACAATCAGAGAAAGAGGCAAAGGAATACATCTATACCATATAATATGTGATATATATGTGCTATACTTGATAGGTTCACATAACGATACTTTTAGGTATAATTTGAAACACACATCAGTGTGGAAATGGGTATTCTAATTGCTTATTAATATACAAACAGGTGTCCTGGTGCAACTTGAAAATATCCTGCTCATATGTGATAGTTTTTACATTTCTTCAAAAGGATGTATTTCATATAAAAATAATTTAGTTGTGTGGCAAAGAAATATGGTGATTGGCATATCATGAAACATTATTGGAATTGTTATAACTTTACAGATTGTTTCTTTATACATATGCCAATACACTTATAAATATCAGATTATTCAACATTGCTTTCCAAAACTCAGAGTATACTATTTAGATGCAGAACATACACCAAATTTCCTGTGATTTAAACCTTCCATTTTCACATTTTATTATAATAACATTTACAGAGAGCTTAAATATAAAATAACATTTACAGATAATTTAAAAATAAAAGAGTACAATTATAATATCTATATCTTATCTCATGAAATCCAACTTTCCATTCATCATATACCACTAAGAATGAAAAAGGGCTGATGATTAAATTTTGGCATACCGTTGATTGTGGAGCCCATTCAGAAATGTTAATGTATGAAAGAATGTGCACCTTAGAAATAATCAGTTCTGGTGTTTGTTCTTTCCTTTTTCTTTCTTCCTGAAAATTATAAAATTCATGACTCTTAAAGTTCAGGAAATGTGATTGTTTTAAGGCTAAGGCTCTTAGTTAACCCTGTGACATGATGTAATTTTTTAACTTCTCTAAATTTTAGTGTTTTTATTAATTGAGTAATAAATAAAATAAGTAAACATTCATATCTATTTCACAGATAATTAAATATGTATGATAAAGTAATGCATATTGATGTTTCTCTCCAAAAAGATCAAAACCAAATAAATTAAGGAAATAAAATAAAATCCAAGGTAAGACAAACTGTTCCGGACAGTTTCTCTCTGGTGTGTGTGGTTTTTGTGAAAGGGGTAGAATGGGACCTATAACTGAGTACTTTGAGATTTCTCCTTGCCTTTACCTCCTCATTTCCTTTGGGAAAATAAGCACCTGTCTTCTTACTGATAAAAAGCCAAGGTCAATACCAAGACCACTGGCATTGTTTTTTACAGGAACAAGTTTTGAGCTACACCAAAGCCCAAATCTCTGAAGAGATGCAGAAACAACTGAGTGTGACTACCCTCTAGGATTAAATCACCAATTCTCCACTAATAAACCCATAAGGCTAGTACATCACAATGCTGAGAACCTCATATGGATTGCCTTTCTGAGAGGTAAAAAGATACATTTTTGTTGTTAATCCTGCAGATACATTTCCACAGATTTTTAGAGAGACTAAGGAAGAGGGAGAGACACAGAGAAGAAAACAAGGATGTGAGAGAGACACATGAACAGGTTGCATTCTGCATGTGCTTGACTACGGCAGGGATCCAGCCTACAACCTAGGTATTTGCCCTTGACCAGAATCAAACCCGGGACCCTTTAGTCCACAGGCCAATACTCTAGCCACTGAGTCAAAACGGCTGGGAGATAAAAAGTTAATGACATATCCAAATGGAATGATTTGGCATCCTGGAGCTCTCTAACCTGGGTCACCTTTCTTTCATTGAGATCATGTGAGTTAAGACTAGTATATAGCTTATATTTACTTTACCAGACAGAGAAGCTGAGGTCCCTTAGAAAATACGAGCTCAGGAGGAAATTAAGCATGGTTTTAAATATATTAGACAGGATCAGAAACACACACACGGCAAAGAATTATCCAGTCCCAAATATCAATTTTTCTGCCAGAGTTGAGGAAACTTGTGTTAAAACTATGAAATATACAGAAAAAGGAGAATGAACTATAATTAACTATGACTACATGCCACAACATGGATGAATCATGACAATATAATATAGATGACAAAATTATGGACCCAAGGATTATTTATAGCATTTTTTGTTGTTGTTGTTAATCCTTATTGGAGGATATGCTTCTATTGATTTTTAGAGAGGGTGGAAGGGAGGGAAAGAGACACATAGAGAAATATCAATGTGAGGGAGACTCGTTAATTGGTTGCCTCTCACAGCAGCCTTGACCAGGACTGGGGATCCAGTCTGCAACCCAGGTATGTGCCCTTGACTGAAATTGAACCTGGGACCGACCCTTCAGTCTGCACGCCAACGCTCTATCCACTGAGCCAGTGCAGCTAGGACAACAGTACATTATTTTGTGATAAATTTTAAAAATATTAAAAACTAAATAACACCATGTAGAAATTAGTAATATAGTCACAAAAAAGCTCTGTTAAACAGAAGCAGGAGAATGATGAATGCAATAAAAAGATACATAAGTCAGGAAGAGCAGCAGGCTAGGATGGGGATACAGAAGGGGTTGTAAGCCATTCTGAACCTGTTAGGAGAGTTTTCTATAGGCCAACAACTATATTTTCACTCCCGGCTTAACATCAAAACACAAAACCACTGACATCAAGAGCACTTTGCAAGCTTTGAAACAAAATAAACATCAGTAAGAGGTTAGATCCTCTCAGCCTCAAATGCTATACCAAATTGCTTTTCTAATATCTGTCCACTATTTAGTTTTTTTTATTGTATCTAAGTTATTTCTGGGAACACATATTAGCTAGTAAGCTGAGTAGTTACTATATAGAGCTATACCTAGTATGTTTTTCTTTTAATGATACATTTTGCAAACTAATAATCAACTAAAATAAAAATATTAAAATTATGTTGACGTTTTGGTTTTCCGCCAAACAGAACTTGTGCTTTGTCAGGCAAGATTGTTTACTAGAATGTATAAAGAAAAAAGTGTCTGCCTACAGGGCACTCAGGCAATGCATAACATATGCACACTAGTCTTTGGTGAACAGACTCAGGACACACAATCAGCCTGCATTAAACAGGTTGCTTGATGACTGTCCCAGGAAGGGACAGTTGTCAGTTGGTAACAGCCTTGGGATGAGTAATAATTGAATTGCATTTGCTTAATGGCACCCAAAAGATCAGTGTATATTTATTTATTTTTCAACTAACTAAAAGTGATACAATTCTCTAATTGGAAGCAGAAGTGTGGCATCCTCTGACTTTATGAAATTCCCAGTTTTGATAAAAGTTAGGAACAGTTAATATTAAAACTACCCAGATGAGAAGTCATCATCAATGTTTCTGTCTCTCTGTCTCTCTCTCTTTCTCTCTGAAATCAGTTAGAAGAAGGAGGAGGAGGAGGAGGAGGAAGAGGAGGAGAAAGAGAAGGAGAAGGAGAAGGAGAAGGAGAAGGAGAAGGAGAAGAGGAAGAAGTCTAATGCCAGAGTACTTTCAGAGGCAATCCTGTCCAGTTCCCTTTTATTAAAGAGATGGAAAAGAGGGGGTGGCATACATTAGAGTAGTTGGGGATGTTTACTCAATGACAATAGTGGCACAGCCAGGATCAGAAAAGGGTGCTGCCTGCCTCCTCCATTTCTAAGTCAACAACTGAAATATTCCAGGAGTTGTGGCCAAGACCTACCACCTTGCTGTTTTCTCTCTCTGTGTAACATCTACCCAATAAACTTATTCTTTCTTAATATTTGTAGGTTATGATTTTTTTTTTGCTTGTTACTGAAAGGAAAACATGCTTTTTCATCAAACTTTCTATGAAAACTCTTCAAAACCTACTTTAATGGGAAACCAATATTTTCCCCTGTCAAGCAATTGTTTAGAGTGACTTGGAGAAACAGCAATTTTGGATTACTGTGGACAAAGAGTCGTGTCTTTATAAAATGTATTTATGCCTAAAATAGGAATCTGTCACTTAATTTGTTTATTCTATTCTTAGATCCCCTCCCTCCATTGACAATAGAAAGGCAAAATATAACTGTGTTTTTAACACTTGACCTCAACTTGGATTCGGATAGAAAAATGCATCCAACACTGGAGTGAGGACTGTTATGAGGAGCTGTGCCCTGATACTTACAAGTACAGAGATTTCTACATTTGTGAGTTATCATGGTCATATTTCCTAGGAGAGCATCTGTAATAAGTAAGTATAGGTTGTGAGTTATAGCAAGGAAGGTTTCAGCTCTGACAGGGAGCTTCCTCGCTTTCTAGCCAAGGAAGAACAATCTATGGATGCATCTCCATACATGGAGATGTTCAGGCAGGGCTGGAAACATCACACACTTGCCAGAATTATTGTCAAGGGAAATCAAAAAAGTTAAGGGGAAATTCTGAGACCCTTGGACTTTTTCCAGCAATTTACTATTATTTTTTCCTCATGAGAAACAGATGAGATCAAGAAGCTATTGTCTGCTGCACTTAAGCAGAGCAATTTGTGCCTCTCCCTAGGTAAGAAGCCTAGCTACCTACTAAGTAATATCTGCAAACTTATTCTGAATTGGTCTTCTTTAGCTTGAACTCAAACTTGAATTTTGTTTGGGAGAAATATCTCTCATTGTGCTGAATCAGGTAAGAGAGTTTTGACTAGATGTGACCCTAGCTCTACAATTTCTTCACGAAATGAAATATAATCCAACTGGGATGTCTCCATGCAAATCCAAAATGACAGTCCCCACAAGGTTTTGATCCAGGATTCTGGCAAAATCTTTAATGTCCACCTTATCCAGACCCAAATCATTTCTTGGTGTCAGAGCTATGCAAACTGTTAAAGAAACTTGTTTTTGGCAAAGAGTGGCAGGCTTTAAATTTTGGTGACAGAATAGCATGCTTTCTTAATGTGGCTGTGCTAAGCCATAAATAAGATGTTCTTATTCTAAGAAAAAAAAAAAAAAGGCTTTTATCTACATACAGACAGCAGTATAAACCTCTTCACAAGAGAAATATTTGGTCACAATGGGTTCTCAGAGTGTGCAAGTTTATAAGATCCTTTTGTTTCTAAACCTCCTAAGTGAATTTTGGCATTCCTGTGTTAGTTTCCTATTGCCACTTTAACAAACTGACCCAAATTTAGTGACTTAAAACAACACACACTTACTATCTTACTAGAGGCCCAGCGCATGAAATTGCACTTGGGTAAGGTCCCTAGGCCTAGCCTGTGATCAGGACCATCTTCTGCCCACTCGCCAGTCCCCAATCCCGTCCCGCCCTGCCGCCATCTCATGGTTCACTGTGGTTCCCCAATCACAGCATGGCTCTGTTTCCCCGGGGGGAGGGACCAAGAGGTCAGACGTTTTACCCGCTGGCCAGTCCCACCCTGCTGCCACTCACCTCGGCTTGCTGTGACTCGCCCTTTGCCATGCTGCAATCGGAGCCTGCAGGCCAAGGGGAGGGGAGGGACCGAGAAGTGGTCAATGCACCTCATGGCAACTGGTTGATCGGTTGTTCTGGTTGTTATGTTTATGGTCGCTGACCTTTTATTATACAGGATAGTGTTGGAGGTCAAAAATAAAAAATGGGTTCAAAAGCTGTGTATTTTTTAGAGGCTCTAAAGAATTCTTTTTCAGCTCTTCGAAGCTGTCTACATTGCTTGCCCTATGCCTTCCCCACTTCTTTGTATTCAAACCAACAACACAGCACTTTCTCTCTGACCTTGGCTTCCAGCTTCTCTTATCTGCTTCCTTGTTATAAGGACCCTTGTGATAAGGACATTGGGTCCCTAAGATGACTCAGGATCATCTCCAGATCTTTCATTTAACCACATCTGCCAAGTCCCTTTTACCATGGAAGGTAACATATTCACAGCTTGCAGGGTTTAGAAAGTGGACTTCTTTGGCAGGTAGGCAGGGGTGAGGAGGCCATGAGAAGGGGGCATTATTCAGCCTACTACATAAGCATGTTTAAAAGTTTTCCATTTCAATATTGAGCTTTAAACAATGCAGGATAAAAAGTGCTAACTACATGATTAGATTACAACTGGTTAAAATGTTGAGTTGTAAAGTGTGTCCCCAATGTAACTGATCTGAAATTGCCAGGGAGAAAACAAAATATTAGTGACTCTCAATATAGGACTGCCAATATTTTCTCATCCCTGGAAAACCCTCTAGTGGAATATGAATAATCACTGGGGAGGGAGCACAGCGTAGAGGAAGAGGATCCTAAGAAGAAAGACCTAGATTACAGTTAGAATGCAAAGCACTGTAGGGAGACATGAAAAACAAGAAATTCAGGGTGAGGACATGTTATCACAACTGCCTTTAGCTGCTGTTCAACTACTAATCTGTCCAAGTGTGAGGAAGAGGGAGAAAACAGCCTTGAAAAAAACATTTTTAAAAAGTTCAAAATAAATGTATGGAGAAAAATTGTGCATGTCATTATGAGCCCTTTCAGCATTTTTTTGCAAACCTTCCTTGTGCTTCTTAGACATAGTCTTTTGCAACAAGTGTGGTTGTTCATGTGTTGATTTAAAGCATGACAAATACATAGACATAAATGGGAGTGGTGCAGCCCCATATGAAGTGAGTTTGTGCATAACTTATGTGGCACTTTTAGGGATTTTTCCTGAGGTAATATTACAAAATGGGTCCATTTACTGTCCCTGGCTATTAGGCAGATATGGGTGTAGTAAACTTCAACAAGGAAAGGAACATTTTTGTTACCTCTCACTTATGGTTTGTGTGTACAGTAGTAAAGTGTCTTCCCTTGGTAGTTACCGATACTTCATAAAACCAGCTAGTCTAAGTATCTCATATAAAAGCAACATTAACTATTCACTGTTTGCCAGTTACAAGCAAACGGTAGAATGTTTAAGTATTGACAGTGTTCTGGAATCAGGGAGTAAGACATTTATTGGTTGTCCATGCCGCATAACAAATTGTCATAAACTTAGAACTTTAAAACCATACGCATGTATCATCACACAGTTTCTGAGGGCCAGGAGTCCACGCACAAGCTAAATGGGTTCTCTTCTTAGGGTGTGCCATATTGTGATTTATACAAAAAAAAAAAAAATACACACACACACACACACACACTAGAGACCAGGTGCACAAAATTCATGCACTGGGGGGGGGGGGGAAGTCCCTCAGCCCAGCCTGCACCCTCTCCAATCTTGGACCCCTCAGGGGATGTCCAACTGCCAGTTTAGGCCCGATTCTAGTAGGATGGGGTCTAAACTGGCAGACATTTCTCTCACAATCTGGGACTGCTGGCTCTCAACCACTCACCTGCCTGCCTGATTACCCCTAACCACTTCTGCTTGCCAGCCTGATAACCCCCTAAATGCTCCCCTGCTGGCCCAATTGCCCCCAACTGCCCTCCCCTGCCGACCTGGTCTCCCCTAACTGCCTCCTCCTGACAACCTGTTCGCCCCTAACTGCCTTCCCCTGCAGGCCTGGTTCCCGCCCCCCCCAACTGCCCTCCCTTGCTGGCCTGATCACCCACAACTAGCCTCCCCTGCTGGCCATCTTGTGGGGACCATCTTTGGCCACATGGGGGTGGCCATCTTGTGCGACGGCATGAGGGTCAATTTGCATATTACCTCTTCATTATATAGGATATATATATGAGATGTACCAGTTAATAATACAGATTTTGTAATCAAAGAAAACACAATAATTTCAAGAGAAATATCAAGAGTGCTTTATTCAAAGCAATGTCCATTCCCCCATTTTTCAGGTAATTTGTGGATACCATCCCAATAGAACTTTTCTTGTTTTGAGGCAAACCATTCAGAGACCCAATTTTCCACTTCTTTGTGTGTTTTGAAGTGCTGCTCAGAAAGTGCATGTGCTATTGGTCGGAACAAGTGGTAGTCTGAAGGAGCAAGGTCTGGTGAATACAGTAGGTGGTTAATACTTCTCAGGCAAGATCTGTTAACATGTCTTTAACTGGTTTTGAAGTGTGTGATGGTGCATTATCATTAACAAAATTACTTTGCCATGTATTCTGGCACATTCTGGTCATTTCACAATGAAAATGTGGTTCAAATTGATTATTTGTTGTTGGTAGTGGTCAGTATTAATTGTTTCACCTGGTTTTAGAAGCTCATAATACACCACACCTTCCTGATCCCACCAAACACAGAGCATTGTCTTTTTTCCGAAGCAATTTGGCCTTGAAGTTGATGTTGATGGTTGACCTGGATCTACCCATGATTCTGTGTATTTGATATTCTCAAAACAAATCCACTTTTCATTGCCATCCACAATTTGATGCAAAAAAAGACTTTATTTTGTGTCATTGAAGCAGCATTTTGCTGATGACTTTTCGGTTTCCCATTGTCTTTCGTTCAGTTGATGTGGCACCCATTTTCCTTCCTTTAAAATCTTTCCCATGCTTGTAAAAGATTTGAAATTGTCTGCTGAGCAACGTTTAATCTTTCTGCAAGCTGTTTTTGAGTTTAACATGCATCTTCATCCACTAATGCTTGTAGCTGTTGGTCTTCAATCTTTTTTCGGCTGACCTGGATGTTTTTTATTTTTCACATTGAAACCATCAATTTTAAAGTGTTTAATCCAGTATTCACAAATATCTTGAGATGGAGCATGTTCACCATAAGCTTCTCGAAGTATACGATAACTTTCAGCAGCACTTTTCTTCAACATAAAGTAATGAATTATAACTTCCCGCAAATGCTCTTTTTTGGCATGAAATTCCACATTTTTAAGCGTAAAAATACCTATGATCTTAACACCTTCAAAAAATTTGACATATGAAGTTTTGAAGCTTGCTGTCAATACAACAAAATAGTATACATAGAAAATTGCATATATATCAACATATGTGTAATTCCATCTATTGAAATTATGTGTATGTATGTATTTGGTCTTTGTTCGTAGTTCCTGATTTACATGTTCCAGAACCTTTGGAATGTCCCAAGTATTGAGAATGATACAGGTGTCTTTGTTATGTTAGTGAAGTGACTTTTGGAAAGCACCTAAAGATATGGGCCTTTTGACAGTGAAGCCAACCAAACCATTGGAGGGTTGGAACTTTCAGCCTCACTCCTAACCCCAGGAGGGAAGAAGGGCTGGAGATTGAAGTCCTTCTCCATGATTAATGACTTAATCAATCCTACCTAGGTGATGAAGCCTCCACACAAACCCAAGAGATGGGGTTTGGAGAGATTCTAGGTTGGTGAACAGGGAGAGATTTGATGCAAGTGGTGCAGCTGGAAAGGGCATGGAAGTTCACACCCTTTCCCCAAGTCTTTCCCTGTGCATTTCTTCACCTGGCTGTTTCTGATGATAAACCAGTGACCTACTAAGTAAAATGTTTCTCTGAGCTCTGTGAACTTCTCTAGTAAATTAATTGACCCCAAGCAAGGGTCATAAGAACCTCTGATTTATAACTGGTTTGCCTGAAGTACAGAGAACAAGCTGGCTTCTGGGGGTGAAGGGGGCTGCAGTCTTGTAAGACTGACCTGATCTATCTCCAGGTAGGTGTCAAATCTGAGTTGAATTCTCAGAACCTGACCTGGTATTCTGATAATTGCTTAGTGTCATGTGGGAAGCCCCACCCCTCACCCCCATACACACTCACACATACAACCCCACTTTGGGATTGGTCAGAAACACTAATGTAGGTGTCACAAGGCAGCAATCAAGGTGGTAGCCAGAGCTGGGTTCCATCAGAGGCTAGGTTGAAATGAGGGTTTACTACTAATTTCCTATAGGTTGTTTGCAGAATTCATTTCCTTGTGGCAGTTTGTTTCTTCAAAGCCATAGAGGGAAGGAAATAGAGACACTAAAGAAAGCCAGCGAGCAAGACAGAGACTAGTATAATGGATGCCTTTGACATTGTCTATTGGTAGAAAATAAGTTGTCAATCCCTCCCATACTCAAGATGAGGGGATTAGACAAAGATAACAGGATGTGGAATCATGAGGTCACCTTAAAGTCTGACCCGCACAGGAAGGAAATCTTAGATGTAATGTAAAATATAAAATCCCAGGACCATGGTTCATGTATCCAATTGAAGATTTTGCATTATTTCTATAATTTCAAAAATATATTGTTTACAATGCAAATGGCAGTTACTTATTGTACTAAGTCTGTGCTAGGACCATACTCTTCAAGAGTCTGCCCTCATGAATTAGGAGGTATATAGGCAAATACTGAGAAGTTAGAATTTCAAGACAAGAAGATTCAAGTATTCTTCAAAATTATGCCCCTCAGGTCAAGTCTGAAGATCTAACTTTAATAAGTTAATCCACTTTCTAAAGCTCTGATTCTTCCTAACTACCTAGAGAGAAGAATATCATTTAAGCTTCCAGGATTCTTTTATATCTTGATATGATGGAGGATTTGTTCAGCAGGCTCTAGCAGACAGACCAGTAAGACAGCATGAGGCACAAGAAATTGGGCTATGGGGGGAAAAAAAAAGAGTTTCAAAGTATACAAATTTTGCTATGTATTACTTATCTTCATAGAGTAGATTATGATGTGTAAATAGTTACTTATTACTTCGAAGCAAAACTCCAGGCCACATAAAAAATTAATATTAGCCAATATACTCATTTTTTTAGGCAACAAACAAATCTAATGTCAAAAATTAATGGAATGTGGTGAAGCAAGCATAGTAACTGAAATTGTGACTTAAGTAAAAGAAGTTTAAGTTCTATCTCTGCTAGAATTACTAACAAAGACAACGGGATCAAAAGAGCAAGGTATCTGAGACTAAGCTCAGGAGTCAGGAAAGTCTTCAAAAGGTGAGGACATGTGGAATGGTCCAGCTGATCATTAAGATATTAAACAAAATGAGCAAACACTAACTTTACACTTGCAGCCCATTCCTATGGACTGGGAGATAGCCCAGCTCTATGTCCTATATACTTGACAAGGTTTTCTGTTTGTTTCTGTTTTTGTTTTTGTTTTTTGATCAGTGTGGTGGATACTTTAGTCTTCTAGTGGCAGAATGAGGCTAAACTTTTCAGTAGATCAGGCAATGGAAACCTTCACTTAAAGCCAGGATTCGGGAGGAAATGGAACCCTGGGAGGAGAACCCTGCACTGCTTTGCTCATGCTGCTCTGCTCACCAGAATCTTACATCCTTTCAAGCAAGGTCAAAGGTCAGAGAAGCATGTCAACTGTTCTGACTAGTCAACACAACATGAACAATGTTCTGCAACAATATAAAATTATTTCTAATATTCTTATGCTAACTCTAGTACCCTACAGTATTAGTTTGCATGGCTATATTTCTAGTATAGCCACCTCTGGAGTTATGTCTCCAATGTATTAATCACAAAGATAGCGGCTCTTTATCATTTGTTTATGATCTTTCATTTGCTATCAAAATAATTGAAAGACTTGCATTTCACAATTTTATAGAAAACATACAGCATTTAATACAATGGTATGTATTCTCAATTGAAGGCAAAGTAAAATATGGTTAGTTCCTATCCCTGTCAATGGCTATTTTTTACAATATGATTCAGCAGCAACAAAAACAAATAAAGATATTGAAACATTTGTGTCAACAAATAGAAGGTAAATCCAAAACAGTTTTTCCAAGGGCTAGTCCACTTATTCAGCACAAGGAAATAAAACAAACTTAGCACAGATAATGTGAACATTTATATATTCAAAAATTAATAGAAACTTTACATTAAAATAATTAATTTTGATTTAACCAAATCGATATAGTTTTATTAGCATAAACTTTAACATTTCTGAAAATAAAAGTGTGTTATTCCATAACTTTTCAGGCAGTTGGCCAGGCAATGCACATCCCCTGATCTTGGCTCATGTTTGTTTTTCATATTGAATTGGTGTAGTGTGGGAAAATCTGATTTTCTCATTTGATTAGATAAGCTAAAATCATTAAAAGTAGGGAGGGTAGACTTTTCAACTTTTTAAAGTTTACCAGCAGCATTTTACTGTTTAAATATGAATTTGATTACCTTAATTATATCCATAAAGGTGTCTTAAGAAAACCTCAAAGGCAGAAAAGAGGAATTGTTTTATTTCTGATTTCATGTTTCTGATCCCACGGGATACTTACTGTCATTCTCATTACTGACGGAGTTCTGCTTGGAATTTAGCCATATAGGGAGCAATAAATCTGTGATTTGAACAGATTCTTTGGACAGAAACATGAAATTTTTTGTAAATTTATTGAGACAGGCATAAAGTGAATAGCATCTAAAAATACTTGGGAAATGACCACGTTATATTACCAAAGAGTAACGAGAGAACAGAATGAGCCTTGGGTGAACAGAAAACATCATAAATCATATAAGATGGCTCTGTGCTTTTATCCTTGTTGTCCACATGTTCTTCTCAAAAATCAAAACAAAACAATCTGTAACAATTTAGTTTTATTTTGCACAGCTCAAGGAGGGTCTGGGTATTCCTATAATAGCTGAGTGACACCATTTATAAACATTATATCAGTACATTTGGGCTTGGGGTTTTCTTTACTAAGTTTCATTCAATTCTATTTAAAAACAAGTTTATTTTAAACTTTTTCAAGAAATATTCTGATTTTGAGAATCAGAAGCAAGAAATATAAAAATGTTTTACCTCCTCAGAAATAAATCATTTTAATGTTATTTTTTTGTTTGTTTGTTTGTTTTTATTTTGTTGTGTGTGTGTTTTTTTTTTTTAAACATCTTCCTTAAAATAAACTGCAAGGACTTGTGGACAAATTAAAATTTGTATTTTGTTGAATTCTTCTACCTTGTTAGTCTGCATATATTATATATAATGGATTGTGATTTGTATAGTTGGTGATTATAGTTGATGATTGATACATATTTGTACATATACATAGATATATACAATAAGTACATTATAAAAAGTATTGAAAATACTTCTTTTGATAACATCTGCCATAGGTCTATTAGCTGGTCTATTACCCATCAGATCCAATGGGTAGTGTTTCATGCACATTATTAATGTTTTTGTTTTTCCTCCTTGTTGGATGTTTCTACTCTCTTCACATAGTCATGTGCTTTGCTTCATTCAGTGATATAAGAACAGCATTAATGTGTATCACTCAGAACAGAAATGGCTGAGCAAGTGTGTGAATCTCCATGTGCCTTTTCCATAGCAACCAATGACATAGAGAAGCTTCATTAGCTAATCTGTAAGGCAGACATACATCAAAGTCTCTCACATGTAATGAGACTGAGAACTTTCAAAACCTTTTCACTTTAAGCCTCTGAAATTTTGCCTCTTTGCTACAGTAAAAAATGGCCAATTATCAACACATGCAAATAGAATTAATTAAACTGCTTTAAAATACATTCACTTAATTTCACTGAATTCTACAAGTATTGTTTGATGGGCCACTTTGTTCCTTATATTCTTTTCTAAAGTTTGTTAAGGCTAAAGAGAAAGGCATAATTGTAGTTAATTGATAGAAAGGTTTACCAATATTCATTAAGACCCAAAAACATTTCCTGGGAAATTTACCATATATGGCTAATAGATGAATGCATTTATTCATTATTTAATAATTGTTCAGTATCTGTGATGCACCAAATACCTTTCACAGTACTTCTGTATAATGCCTCAGTGAACAAACTGTATGAAGATTTCTGTTTTGATAGTTTGTCTCTACCAAAGGAAGGTCAATTGTAAAGGACCAACATTATAAATTATCCTATATAATAAAGAGGCAGTATGCAAATTGACCATTACACTCTCACAAGATGGCTGCTTACAACCAGGCCAGGGCTGGTGAGGGACGACCAAATGACTGAACAAGCAGGCTACGTGGGGCAACCAGGCCGGCAGGGCGGTTAGTGATGGATGACCAAATGACTGAACAAGCATGGGCAACTAGGCCAGCAGGGGGGTTAGTGAGGGGTGACCAGGCCAGCAGGGGACGGGGGTCAGTTGGTATTGACTAGGCCAGCAAGGGGGGCAGTTGGGGGTGACCAGGCCAGGGGGGGCAGTTAAGAGCAACCAGGCTGGCGGGGGGCAGTAAGGGGTGACCAAACCAGCAGGGGGTCAGTTAGGAGTGATGAGACTGGCAAGGGGGGCAGTTGGGGGTGACCAGGCTGGCCGGGGGTGGGCAGTAAGAGGTGACTAGGCCGGCGGAGGGGGGGGGGGGCAGTTAGTGGTGATCAGGCCGGCACACAGAGGCAGTGAGGGGCTATCAGGCCAGCAGGCGAGGGGCAGTTAGGGGTTACCAGGCAAGCATGCAGGTGAGTGATTAGGAGCCAGCCGTCCAGGATTGTAAAAAGGATGGCCTACTGCCGGTTTAGGTCGATCTCTGGGATTGGGCTTAAACCAGCAGTCGGATATGCCCCAAGGGGTCCTGGATTGGAGAGGGTGCAGGCTGGGCTGAGGGAAACTCCCCCCACCCCCCACCCCTATACCCCCTCCCCCATGCATGAATTTCATGTACTGGCCTCTAGTTTAAAAATAGGAAAGATGATAAGTGCTATGGGAAATTTGCAGAGCAGCATAAAGGGAATTGAAGACCTTGGGGGAGTGGCTGATAGGTAACAATCTTATAAAAGGTCACTCAGGCAAGCGTATCATACAGGTTCTGGTCATGAAAAAGCAGGTGAATTTAAACAGGCTCATAAAGAGAATTTGACCAAGGAGTTATTTGCAAAGGAGTAAGCTAGGTTGAGGAAGGTTGGTGCACTCAGTGTCTAGCAAGGGCAGAAAGCTGTTACTATCCCTAAACTTGAAGGTGGAAAGGGGAAAATATTGTTATCCATGCCAAAGGGACAACACTATTGGAGCTGTAGTCAGAGGACATACCTTCAGAACAGCAAGCAGGAAAGCATGTCTTCCATTTTAACAATAATATAGTTTGAGATTCATGTATTTAAATTAGCTGGGAACTCACCAATTCATAGTGTTTAGTGGAGACTGGCCAGATTTAGTGGTGAGCCAGAGGTAAATATGACACACTCCTTATATCTCCAGCTTCAATTGCTGGATTATTCACCCCACAGAGATTTTACAGCTTTTGAAACTTTTTTCTAGTCTCTGTTTCCATTATATTTTCTTCTCCTTTGGAATACTGACCAGGACTCAATGAGACTGCTAAACCATATACATAATGGAGGCTTAGAAATGTTCACTCAATAAAGCTGAAATATTACCATCAGCTGATCCCACATTTATTCCCCATGGCTTGACTATTTGTACCATAATAGAGGCTTTAAGATTATTTCTCCACCCTTCCCCATTATAGTTATTATTTCCTTTAACTGCTAACTATTTACAGTGTCACGTTTTTATTTTCTCCTTTTGTACTTCTGAGATATTTTGCTCTCAATATACTTTTATTTTTTATACTAGAGGCCCGGTGCACAAAATTTGTGCACGGGGGGGGGGTGTCCCTCAGCCCAGCCAGCACCCTCTCCAATCTGGGACCCCTTGAGAGATGTCAAACTGCCCATTGAAGACCAATTCTGGTGGGATGGGCCTAAATGGGCAGATGGACATGCCTCTCACAATCCAGGACTGCTGGCTCCCAAACGCTCATCTGCCTGCCTGCTTGATTGCCCTTAACTGCTTCTGCCTGCCAGCCTGATCACCCCCTAACCACTCCCCTGCCAGCCTGATTGACACCTAACTGCTCCCCTGCTGACCCAATTGCCCCTAACAGCCCTCCCCTGTAGGCCTGGTCCCCCAAAACTGCCCTCCCCTACAGGCCTGTGTTCCCCCAACTCTCCTCCCCTGCAGGCCTTGTCTCTCCCAACTGTCCTCCCTTACAAGCCTGGTATCCCCCAGCTGCCCTCCTCTGTTGGCCATCTTGCGGCAGCCATCTTGTGTCCACATGGGGACATCCATCTTTGACCACATGGTGGGGGGGTGTCATCTTGTGTGTTGGAGTGATGGTCAATTTGCATATTACTCTTTTATCAGATAAGATTATTTAATTAATTAATTTATTTATTAAATAAATTAAATGCAGTATTTTCAATAGATCACAATGTGTTGCTATACTTGTGTCCCGTGAAATAATGGATGGTAAGTCCAATGTATTCTCATTTCTATGGTGAAAAGAATTTGTGTAAAAAATCACATGCAAGGAATTTCCAGATGTGTTCTAATTGAAAATTAATCCTGGTGAGCCCTTCTATTTAAAAGCTGTAGGAAAACCCATTCCTGCTAAAGAAAAACAGTACACAACATAATTATATTTTAACTAGAGGCCTGATGCATGAAATTTATGCACGAGGGGGTCATCCCCTTGGCCCAACCTGCACCCTCTCCAATCCAGGACCCCAGGGGATGTACAACTGCTGGTTTAGGCCAGATCCCGGGGATCAGTCCTAAACCAGCAGTCAGACATCCCTGTCACAATCCAGGACTACTGGCTCCTAACTGCTCACCTTCCTGCCTGCCTGATCACCCCTAACTGCCCCCCTGCTGGCCTGGTTGTTCCTAACTGCCCCCCTCCCGCTTGCCTGGTCACCCCTTGCTGCCCCCTATGCCAGCCTGATTGCCCCCAACTGCCTCCTTCACTGGCCTGGTTGCCCCCAACTACTTGCCTGCTGGTCTGGTCGCCCCATGCAGCCTGCTGTTCAGTCGTGTGGTCATCCCTCACTAACCCCCCTGCCAGCCTGGTTGCCCCACGCAGCCTGTGTTCAGTCATCCGTCCAGTTGTTTCATTCATGACAGCCCCTGGCTTTTTATATATTAGGATTACATAGTTATGAAAAAGCACGATTTATATATTTTAGTGTTGAGTTAAGTGGAAAAAGAAAAAATGGTTTTGTGAACTAGTTTAAGGCTTTGTGAATTGGACAGTCTAATGTGAAAGTAAAATTTAGTGTTGAGGACTCAGAAGCTGTAACTTCTTTGCCAAGTTCAGGCTAACTAAACTTTCTAACCTCCTGGTCACATAGAAGTTTCTGAAATGGCTAATCTAGGTAAAGGTTAATGAATGCTAGAATCTACACAAATCATTTGGGACACAATGTCAATTTTTTCTTTCTTTATAGTGCTGTTGGTCTAATTGCATGAAATTTAAATTTAGTTAAAATAAAATATATTTCTAATTAAAGTGATGCACCTAGGATCCTTACATATGCTTCAATTGTTTTCTTGCAATTGAACTATGCTTTTATTAATTAATTTTCATTAATGTAAGATTAGAGAGGCTATATTTCATTTGCCCTTTCAATATAAACCGAGACCTATGGTCTACTTCTTTTAAATTGGCACACTAAGTAATTACATGTTGATTAATTACATATTCTAATCTTTGCAAATGACCTTTAATAATATTCTACCAAAATTTTTAATAACTTTAGTCTTCGGAACTCTATAAAATAATTACTTATTTATTCTCCATGTTTTTCAAATATAATTACTGACAGAAAATGTAGCAAACAAGAGGTTAGAGGAACCAATTCTAGACCTTCTATAATTACTTTCATGGTGTGAACATTGTCAAAGTGTATTCTACTCTCCTAAAATCTCTATTTTCTCATTTGCAAAGTGGCAGAGTCAGAAATTATGGTAGAGCTTTATTTTCTGGTCACTAAATCAATTTATACCTCCTGCAAGGCATTGTTGGACTGAATTCCTCAACTCCCTGAGTTAGGCATGACAACAGATATAGTGGTTGAAAGAAATACTGGCAGAAATTATTCAAGCCAATTCCTGACACTGCTCATAAAATCTTCGTATGAACAATGCTGTATCCTTTTTTTCTCCTGTGGAAACTTGGGAATAAATTGAAAATGATAGAGCCTCAAGATTGAAAAAGCAGGATTTCAAATTTATAACTGATAAGAGAGATTCATGTGGATCAGAAACCTCGGTTTTTAACTTTATGAGAATGAGATAAATGGCTACTGTGTTTGGCTGATATTTTGAATTTAACTATTTCAGTTGTTGTGATGACCTCAACTAGTACAGACTATGGGAGCTGTTAGGTCCAAAATGTTTTAATTTTGTCATTCCACACTATGGTTAAAGTCTTAAGGTGACTGTCCATAGCAGAGATGAAAAATTATTTTTTTCTCATTTATGTTTTTAAAATGTCACAAATAACTAAATATATGTGTAAACTATCTTCATTAAATTCACTTATCTCACAATAAGACAAACCTTTCTTTGGATTTTACAATTTGAAATCCACACATTTTTTTTCAGATTTGCATCCTCAGTGCCTGCGAGGTGCTGAGGAAGACATTTAATTTCCTGAAGAAACTAGATTAGGGTCAATACATTACTTATCTATCACTGTGTAACAGATCACCACAACATTGAGTAGCTAAACACAACACAGGTTTATTACCTCACAGTTTCTGTGGTCTGGAAGTTGCACATGGCTTAGATGGTCCCCTACCTTAATCTCTCAGAAGCCTATAACCAAGGTCTCTGCTAGAGTCTCTTCTGAAGACTCATTATGGAAGGATCCACTTTCAAGTAAGTTAGAGAGCTACTGGCAGTTCTGCAGCTCCTCAGGTGTTGTCAGATTAAGAACTTAATTTCTCTGCTGGCTATTCTTGGGGAGAGAATTACTCCAGGCTGTAAATACCAGGAAGCAAGACTATTGGGAGCTATCTTAGAGGTTGCCTGCCAGAGGCCATCTTTAAAGTCATTTATGATTATACCTCACAAGTAACCAAATCAGATGCCTCAGTTCGACTTTGGTAAGAGTTTCCTTCCTGCTGTTATTTTTTTCCTGTTGCCATTAGCCACCATAAGACAGAGAGAAGAATAAGGAAGAACAAGAAGACAAAGAGAAAGAGTAGAAAAAGAAAAGACAGTGGAAATATGGATAAATTAGTAGAAACATCAATTTCTATCTATTTTAGTTTTTATTTTGCAATTTTCTGTATCTGAATGAGTAATGTACTGGGTTCCACTGTCGATGTCAAAGCGATATAAACCACTGGGGGCACAGTGTATGCTGGAGCAGAGATGGCTTAATAGATGGATAGATTCACAATATGAATGCATCATCTGAGAGTTAGAAATATAAATAGGTGTGAGGAGAATAAGAGGTGACAATTTTATAGAAATCAAAGAACACATGTCTGAGCTATTTAGGGTAAATTAACGATGCATTAGATCATGAGAGTGATCACTAGTAGATGATCTTGCCTATGGTGTGATATTTTTTATTGCTCTAATAAATATCACTAAATATCAACTTATGTTAATGATGAGGACTTGACTATATAAAATAATAATGCCTAAAATTTGTGTAGAATTTTATAAACTCCTTTAATATGCAAATCTTTTTTTCTCTCTCTCATAAACCAACCTCTCCTCCCAAGATAAATATGTTTGTCAAGTCATCCCACTATTATAAAATTCTTTGGCTCTGCATTACTTGGAGGATGAAGTCCAGACTCCTTTGGATAACTTACAAAACTGTTCATGAGTAGCACATGGCTGTCTTACCATGCTCATCACTCCCACTTTTCTACTCATTCTTCTTTCTAGCCCAATGCCTAATGAGTTTGCCGACCACTGGGACAGGGTCTTAATCACAAGGAACAACAACAGCCTGTAATTATTGGAATTGAGAGTCTAGGTCAGTGGTCAGCAAACTCATTAGTCAACAGAGCGGCAAACCGCGGCTCGCGAGCCGCATGTGGCTCACAAGCCGCAGTTTGCCGACCACTGGTCTAGCCACTAAAACTACTTGACTCCTGCATATGCCATTCTTCAGGCATTCATACATGCTCTCAGTTAGTTAACCAACCTCAGCACTATTGGCATTTTGGACCAGATGATTTTTTTGTTCTGGGGTTGTTCTGTACATTGTAGGATGCATAGCAGCTTCCTTAACCCCTAACCAATAGATGCTATAGCGGCCTGCATATTTGTCACAAGCAAAAATGTTTCCAGACATTACCAAATGCCCCTTGGGTAAGAATGGCGGTGAAATAATTATCCTTTTTGAAACACTGTTCTAGGTATTCCTCCATTCTGTTTTCTTGTCCTGAAAGACTCTGATTTCTACTATTGACTGACTTGAACATGTTCTTTAGAAGTTAATTCTATTGGTGCAACCACTAGGGAAAGTAGAATGGAGATAAATTAGAAAATTAAAATAGAACTACCATATGATCCAGCAATGTAAAACATAGTGAGTATAGCTGATAACACTATGTATTAGTATTATGTAATTGGAGATTTAAAAAAGTTATCTCCATTGGAAAGCCTCCTTTTATTACCTCCAGATGGAATGAGATGAGTTTTTTTATTACTGTCTCCATCTGAGCCCCAGGCACAAAGTTCAGAAGGATTGCTTCAATTTTAGTTTCACTGCACATTATTCATATGACTATGGGTAATTTACTCAAATGGCCTATGCATATTTCTCTCATCTATACAATAGGGGTGCTAATATTAAATAATTTGCAATGTCTGGAACATATTTAATACTCAATATATGTCAATTGATATTATTACCATTGTGATTTCTTTTTTTACTTTTTGAGTGGAAACATGGTAAATTCTAGTTCATTAGGTGTTATCATATTAATTTTTAAATTCAGAGTTGATATCATAGTGTAGAAGCAAATGTAAATAGCTGGATTATTCACCATTTTATATTTCTATAACAACATGCTCACGTTGGAGGAGAAAATGTTTGCTTTATTAGGAGATTTTTTAGAGCAGTTTGGATATATATAGCCAATGAACTACACTGCTGTAAAGCTTGGATCATAGAAATGAAATACCCTATTGGAACATGGATATCATTTCTCTATATATCAACCAATATTGTGAGAAGGGTTTGATATGGGCTTCTTGAAAGCAAAATATTTACATAAAGCAGTAAAAAGGAAACAAATGTTAGAACAAACATTACAAATATCCATAAATTGGCATGCTATTTTAACACACTAAGCAAATTAGTAAAAATGCATGCATAGACTAGCAACACTTTCCAAGCATTTGCACAAATAAAATTCCTGGGGGGTGGGGTGGGGAGAGAGAAGACATGTATAATATACTCTTCTTTAAATGAAATTTAAAAATACAGATAACTTTTTTTTTACAGAACACTGAGGACTAAGAAAATAAAGTGTGACCCTTAGGAATAAGCTTTCTACAATTTGTTTTAAAATGCACCCCCAAAATGGTTAGGTCAGAGAAGGAGGGATGGACAGAAGATAGATGGTACAGTAGGCAGAATAATGTGAAGCTGTGGATTTTAGCTTACATGACAATGGTCTCTTTGCAGATATTATTAATTTATGAGTCCAAAAGTAGGAAAATTATACTGGGTCAAATATTATCACTAAGAATCTTTAAAAGGTGGAAGAATGCAGTAGAAGAGAAAAGGAGATGTGACACTTAAGCAGAGATCAGAGTCAGAAAAAGATGCTATGTTATTGGGTTTGAAGATGGAGGAAGAGCCCACAAACCAAAGAATGCAGGTGGCCTATAGAAACAGGAAAATACAAGGGGACAGATTCTCCTCTAGAGCCTCAAGAAAGGCAATCAGTTGGGGAGTACACAGTCTTGCCAACACCTTGGTTTTAGCTCAGTGAAACCCATTTCATAGTCTTCTCACATCCACCTCTGTAAAATAATAAATGTGTGTTGTTTTAAGCCACTAATTTGTGGTAATTTACTATAACACTATTAGGAAACCAATAGATTTATGTGATAAAGCAAATACAGTCAAATGTTAATTATATGTAGATCATGGCTGTATGGGTACACACTGTACACTTCTTCCAATTTACCTGTATATTTAAAGAAGTTTTATTAAAACATATGCAAAATAAATAAATATGGGACTTGATGACAAACCAAAAAAATAGTACGTTGTGGAAAAATGCTATGAAAAAATATGTTGATAAATGATAATTAATAAAAAATTGCTTTATGAATAAAGTTCTATATAGGTAACTTACTCATATTACAGAGATTAACATTTCCTCCTCAAGTTAGTTTCCATAAGAAAATTTTTAAAAATCACATTTATATTTCAGATTGGTAGCACCCAATAAATGCTAATAGGCTATAATTCAGTATATTAATACACTTCAATTGGAATTAAATTGCATATCTGATCCGAGTTCAGGTGAACTAACCTGAAATTACAGATAGTAAAAGTATAATCAAAAGAATGATGTAAGTGTGATTCTTTCAACTTCCAAACAGTAAATTAAAATTGTGAAATGCTATTTAATTTTTACTTTCATAAGACTTCTCACTGCATTGCTGGAAAAGTATATGACTAGGAAATGGAGAGTGGAAATGGCATTGCTACTCTTTGTTATATTTATATATATTTGGGAATTAAGTACACAAACTAAAATAGATTTAATTTGTTTTTTAATTTTAATAGGCAGTAGGAAGTATTCCATGCCAATGAGCCCAGTAGACTTCTTTATATTCTTGAAATAAAAACTACAGAGCCCTAGTGGGTTTGGCTCGGTGGATAGAGCATCAGCCTGTGGACTGAAGGGTCCCAGGTTCAATTCTGGTCAATTGCGCATGCCTGGGTTGCAGGGCTCAATCCATTGGGCAGGAGGCAGCCAGTCAATGGTCCCCTCTCATCATTGATGTTTCTATCTCTCTCTTCCTCTCCCTTCTTCTCTGAAATAAACAAAAAATATATTTAAAAAAAACACAGAAAACTTTTGCCCTAGCTTTTACATGTAAAAATAGAATGTGGACAAATCTCTGTAGCAGACACTTTCAGTGATTTGCCTATATTCCCTTGGCATACTGATATAACTTCCAATTACTAAAATCTACAGGTTTTATGCCTAAAGGCCTTTTCTAGCCACCAGAGCTGGCTCTGCCTAGGGTAGAACCACCTGGAAAGTGCTAGGAATTTAGAACCTCCAGGACAGTTTATGAATCAGTGGTGGAAATTGGTGGATAATATCCTACTCCCCATACCTCACAGGGCATAACTCCGTAGCATGATTGATTCTGACTCTCCAGTGCGATTAAGCTTCCGTTGTCTGTAGTGGTCATGGCTTGATAATGCTCCCTTAGGAATGAGCTTCTATCCATTCTTTGCCTCATTTACCCAATCCCTTTGATTACTTTGAATTACCTTCCAAATAAACTCTTAGAAGTCTCTGCTTTGAGAAAATTCAAACTACAGTGGTACCACTTATTCAAGTTTCTCTTTTTGTGGTTTCAGTTACCAGTGGTCAACTGATGCCTGAAAGTATTAAATGGAAAATTCCAGAAATTAACAATTTCTAAGTTTTAAAGTATGTGCCCTTGGGGGTAGTGTGATGTTATCATCCCACTCTGCCCTGCCCAGTATGTAAATCATCCCTTTGTCCAGTTCCAGCATCTGCACACTGTATACACTCCCTATCCATTAGTCACTTAGTAGCCATCTCAGATCGACTGTCACTTGTGTCTAAGTAACCCTACTTTACTTAATAATGTCCCATTCACATAAGTTCTATCATAGCATGTTGTTATAATTGTTCTATTTCATTGTCAGTTATTCTTGTTAATATCTTACTGTACCAATCGATACTTTAAATTTATCATAGGTAGGTAGTTAAAAAACATAGTACATAAAAGGTTCGATAATATCTATGGTTTCTGGCATTCCCTGGGGGTGTTGGAACCCTGCAGATAAGGGAGGACTACTGTAAGCAGTTTCCCACCCTCAGAAAGAGACTAAAGTGTATTTCAAAAACTAAAATTCTAGAAATCTTTCAAATATTTTAATACAGCCTGTTTGAAAGCTTTTCTAATTGTCTGAAATTTATTGTCATTGAAACCAAGTTTTACACAATACTGTCATGGCCATCCAATGAAACTAAATTTTAAAGTCACCATTTTCTGTGAGTGTTTAAATTTCTGGTATCAGGAAAAAACAACAAAACAAAAACCTTTTGACTTCCATCTTAATTTGTCCACTTAAACATATGGCTTCAGCTAACAGAGTTAGTGGAAGAGTTACCTGTGATGATCTATGCATCTGGCCATGCTAGAAAATCGCATACCCATCTCCAGCCATAGTTGTGAGCGTTTCCCCTACACATGTTGGTTTAGCACACATGACGACAGAAAATAAGACCAAGATGTCTGGTCCTCCTGAGGCTGATTTCAACCAAGTATTTTTGATGGATGCCACACAAATGGGAATAGGGAAGTTTCTAGTACAGATGGACCATAAGCAATCAGAATAATTGAATTTCATGGCTCTTTTCAGCTTCTGTGATATAAAAAAATGAAGAAAAAAAAAAAAACAGAAAGAAAAAGTATACTTTCAAATATTCTTACCAAAGAGATTTCGACAGTAGGAAATAAAATCTGAAAAAAATATCGAAGTTTAACAATGATCAAGATGAACCCGGAGGTAACTGTTATTCTTTGTGTCATTTATTAGGTGATGAAGGCTGACAAAAATGCTGGAAAATGGAAATTGGAACCGAGTGCAGTGAGAGCAACCAAATAATAATAATAATAGTAATAACAACAACAACATATGTGAAACTAATCATACTGTGTGAGGGCCCTAACCTGACGGTATTCCTCACCAGTCTTCACTAGGTAAAAGCCCAGATCCTGTTGGCGCTGGTTTCTATCCCTCCCAAGCCTGGTTTACTTCCATTTTTCCAGGTAACCCATATCTTTTCAGACATTCATCAGATCATCAAGGCCATTTCTTTTGCTTGAAAACAATGATGTATTTCTTATCAAGTCATTTATTTTTCTAATATGCCATTTGATGTTTTCTTTACCTTGGTTAGTAATTTAGTTTCAAAAGTATTTTATATCTATAATAATAAAAGCATAATATGTTAATTAGACCAGACAGCCGAATGACCTTCCAGATGTCATTCCAGATGTTCTTCTGGACAAAGCTGTGGTGGGGGGCGGGGGCAAGGCAAAGGCGATTAGGGGCGATCAGGCAGGCAGGCAGGCAAGCAGTTAGGGGTGATCAGGTAGGCAGATGAGTGGTTAGGGGTGATCAGGCAGGCATGCAGGCCAGCAGTTAGGAGCCAGCCATCTCAGATTGTGAGAGGGATGTCTGACTGCCAGTTTAGGTCTGATCCCATAGAGATCCCTGTGGGATCAGGCCTAAATTTGCAGTCGGACATCCCCCAAGGAGTCCTGGATTGCAGGCCAGGCTGAGGGACTGCCCCCACCCCCACCCCACTGTGCACAAATTTCGTGCACCAGGCCTCTAGTTTTTTAAATGTTATTTATTAGGTAACAACATTCTAAATTGTTTCCTGTTTCAGAAACAAAGATTTAAAACTTGTGAGTACTTACACTTTGCTAGGCACTGTAATTAACCATTTTCACACATTATATTATTTATTCTTCACAAAACCTAAGTCAATGTATAGCTTTGCTTTGAAATCACTTCCTTATTTTTATTTCTTTTCTAGGTAAAGAGAATGGACTACTTGTAGAGCATACCTAGAGGAACAGTTAAAGACACATGTCATATAGATTATATATAAATACATGACAGTTACATATAAATGTAATATACACTGAGTGGCTACATTATTATGATCTCTGAACTCATAATAACCTGGCCACTCGTGTATTTGTATCTCAAATGGGTACCAAAAGTATTCTAGACTTTTGCTGGAGACCAACCGCCTATTTTCCCTGGGCTTTCTATCAGCCAGAGCAAAGGGGAAAACTGATCAGGTGCATGATTTATAGTATCTTTGATATCAAATAAATGAGGTACTCAAGAGAAGTACAATAAGTGGCCAGATTATAATGCATTCAGAGATCATAATAATCTGGCCCCTCAGTGTATGTATATAGTTACTTCAGTATTACCTATATTCTATATACTCCAGATACTGTTTAAAAAATAAAGATCTTTGCATAGATTACTTAAATTAAAATGCTTTACTTTACTCTCTAGATTAATAAACTGAGATTCAAAAATGATATGTAGGTTCTCTCAGGCCACACCTGTGATTCAGACAGAAAGTAGCAGAATGAGGATTTGAACCAGGTTGTGTGACTACAAGGCCTACCACAGGTTTCTCTAATTTTTACAAAAGAACCTTCCAGAGAGGGTTGGATTCTCTAGATATTTGTTATTTTTGAATTTGCTCATGAAACTTATATTAATTTGGTGGGGTGGGGGAATTACAAGACTATTTAAGCTTAAGAAAAACAGGAAAAGAACTAACTGTTTATAAATTCTCAATAACCTTTAAAGCAGAAACAGCTGTTGGGTTACATTGATCTTGAGTGAATACAGACAGATCTTTCAAGTCCATGAACTTTAGATTCCACATGCATTGCCATCTTACTCTTTGAGGAGAAAAACAAAACAAAAAAAAACTTGGAGAAAGCTGTGGGAAATAATTTATTCAATTTTTAATAAAAAAGTCATAATGTAATATAAAGCGACAGTCCTTGATTACAGGAAAATGGTTCCTGAATTTCAATTAATTGTAATAAATAATGCCAAGGGAAGTTAGTTCAGGTCCTCACCTTTGAACAGTGCATGAAAGTTAACTAATATATGAGTACATTTTGGGGGCATCAACTAGTATTGACTTAAAATATTTTCATATACTGTTACATAAACAAATACAGACATGCATCTAGTTTTGAATTTCTTATGCATCTAGTTCTTATATTACAAAAAAAAAGACACATACAAACATTAACTATAAGCTGAATTACAAAGGCAACACATTTCAAATTAATTGCATTAACTCAAGGGTGGATCCTGTTTTGCAAAGTTTACATTGCTGCACCTACTTGACAATAGTACTAATAGCTGTAGTTAGAGGGATTCTTGAATTTGTTTTGTGTTTACTACTGAGCATAGGAGATAATGCAATTTTCCCATCACTATTTGTCTATCCAAATTCCTGGAAAATTTTAAGTCAAATGTTCTGTGTTATATTTTCATTGACTTTTCAGAGTTTTATCATTAGTCTGTTTTTAAAATCATTTTATTTATTGATATGTTAGCCCTCTACCATCTCACAGAACTACTTGGCACCAAGAATATTTTACATAAAAAGGAGACTCAGTATTTTAGTCGGAGTTTTTCCAAAGCAGACTCTGAGAAAAAGGTTAATATGTGAGTGGTTTATTTGGAAATATGATGTTAGAGAGCCAGAATAAAGAACCTTGGAGCAGATAGTATAAGAGGGAGAGTTCATCCAAAAATATGTTATTGAATTGGCCGCCTCAAGAGAAGACTGTTCACTTGATCCAAGGGAGTTCTAAGAAGCCTTCTGGCATGTGTCAGAACCACCCATCATAAGGAGTAAAAACGGAAATCATTTATCTGCTAGTTCACCCTCAAACACGTAAGTATTGTGCCTGTGTGCTTGCCAAACCCTTTGCAGGGCTCGCACACTCAGCATCGGAGGAGCTCTGGGCAGAAAGTCAGAGGACCCGCTGTGCATTGTCCAGGCTCCGTCAGATAACACGTGTGCCAAACTGCCCCAAGCCTGTGTAAAACCATTCACAGCAGCAGTGGCTAGAACAGGATCGGAGGCCAAGAAGATTTGAAGCCATATTCAAGAGGGTTTCCCATTCACTCAGACACTGAAATTAGAAAATATGAAATGGCATATCTACACTAATAAAACAAAAAGATGCAAATTGACCGTACCTTTGTGATGCCCACCAGCCAATCAGGAGTGGGTATGCAAATTAACCCAACCAAGATGGCGGGTTAATTTGCATGCGCAGGCACTGAGCTGCCAGGGCGGGATGCTTGGGTCATCACCACGGTGATGACACAGGCATTCTGCACTGCACCAGCTGCTCTGGGCCTCTGGGCAACATGGGAAGGTGGAAAGGCGGCTCCGGGCCAGAGCAAAGGCAGAAAGGTGGCTCCCCGGCTGGCGCGAAGGTGGTGCAACAACCAGGGGAAGGAAGGCCCATTCTTGCACGAATCTTCATTCATCAGGCCTCTAGTCTTTCTATAATTAATCATTGTCATAGAGGACACGTGGATACCCTGTAGAGAAACATTCCTAGCATATGTCATTCAATGATGTTTCAGATGATCATTGTATGAATTTAACTGTCATCGTGGAAATATCTGCTCACCAATTGCTTAACAGACATTTTAATACAGGCTCTCAGAAAAAATGAAAATATTTTTTCTCTAAGTAGCTAATTTCTTAAAATTCAATCCAACATATTTGTTTTTGAATTTTGCTATACCCTTAGAATTCGAAGCTGATCAGGCCACAAACACTAGAGCAGGGGTCCTCAAACTACGGCCTGTGGGCCACATGCGTCCCGCCGAGGACATTTATCTGGCCTGCCGGATGCCGCTGCCTGTCCTGCTTAGCAGCCGACTCGTCCCGGGCCCACAGTGTGCATAGGAATTTGTTCATAGTTTTTTTTTAAACTATAGTCCAGCCCTCCAACTGTCTGAGGTACAGTGAACTGGCCCCTGTTTAAAATGTTTGAGGACCCCTGCACTAGAGGCTCCCATGGTATTGCTGGAAAGGCAGACACTTAAACCCCAAATGTAATGATTCTATTGTTGACACATGGTCAAAGTGGTTGTCAGTTACACGTGATTTTTACATAAAAAGACCGTATTTCAGATACAAAATGGACATTCAAAAACAGAGAGGTTAACTTCAAATGTATTTCAACAACAACACAATATGTTCCTGGAGGAAAAATCCCAAAAGTCCGCATGGCCAATCTAAGTTGGACATGTTTTTGTGTCCCCTGAAGTAGTGAGAGGTTGGAATTGTTCCTTTGAGCTAATTAGCATAACAGACCCAGGCATGTTTGGTAAGGCTAGGGATTGAAAACAAGTCATTAGCTCATTTCAGTTTATATTAGATTAAGAGAAATGACATGGTAAATTTAAAATTCATTCTTAATCCATATTTCCATATAAAATAAACTAAAATTGCAATAGGTCTGTTTTAATGTTTGCCTTGAACATTTTTCCCTGAAATTTTTCTTCAGACAATTGTGTATCATTCTTTGTAGTATGAAATAAGTCAAAAATGTTGCTTCTCTACCAAAAAAGAAAAAAAAAAAAAAGAGAGAATATTTTCTAATGTAGGCATTTTGGTTTTGCCAAGATACAAATAAATGCATGGACACACACCTCCACATACAAATGTAAGTAATGTATGTAAGGCAGTGTTTCCAAGGAGTAATAGACATTCGTAGGAAAAGTACTTTTTTGGTATAATAATCTTGTACACATCTATAATAATAAAAGCATAATATGCTAATTAGACCTGGACAAAGCTGGGGCTGCGAGGGAAGCCTGGGTCCCAGGTGTCGGAGGCAAGCCGGTGCCAGATGCGAGGGGAAGGAAGGCCTACTCTTGCATGAATTTCGTGCATTGGGCCTCTAGTAATTTGAATAAAAGGACATACTTAATAAAACCATCCTGCCTTCTGGCAATATTAAAGACTAAACCAAAAGCCTAACAAAGAATAAGATTTATGAATACATTAATTGTTTGTATTTTCTTTAATATGGTTCTGACAGCCAGCTGCTTTCAAATATTGCCATTTGCTCTCACTGTGATTTTACACAAATAATATGGTGTTACTGCTATCACTCTCACACTCCTTGGTGGCATTTTTCCTGCATGTAAAATAATATTCATCTGAACAAACTTTTATGGCATTATGTCTTAATAATGTTGGTGTGACCAACATTAAAATTACACAATATTTCATGATTTCTGAGGGGGAAATGCTAGATCCATTGAAATGCAGCTTCTAATACAATGCCAGTGCCACTTAAATCTGTTTCAATAATCAGAAGACAATAATAGCATTTCTTACTTATTTTTAGAGAATGTGATTTATTGTTATATTATTTCTTTCTATATATATGCATGAGCTAAAAAAAAACACCTAAACAAACAAACAAACAAAAAAAAGTAGCCCATAATGTGCCCTGCCTTAGTCTGCTTGGGCTGCCATACAAAATAGTGTAGACTGGGTTGTATAAACAACAGAAAATTATGTTGTCACTGTTTTGAGGGAAGTTCTAGATGAAAATACTGCTCAGTTTGATTCCTGGTGAGTCTCTCTTTCTGGTTTGTAGATGGCCACCTTCTTTCTTGCTGTGATATAGTAAAGAGAGAGATAGAGAAAGAGTAAAAGAGAGAGAGAGAGAGAGAGAGAGAGAGAGAGAGAGAGAGAGAGAGAGAGAGAGAACTAGAGCTCTATAAGATTAGGGCCCTCTTTAATCTTTATTACCTCTTCACAGACCCTGTCTTTAGCAGTGATCACATTGGGAGTTTAGCTTCATATGAATTAGGGGAGGGCACAATTTAGTCCAGAGCACTTCATTAAATCTAAAATTTATGGTTTTATAACTTTATAATGCTTACCCTCTGGGTCATCTGGTTTATGGTCATGGTGATCTCTTTCCTCTTCTCTGAGACCCTCATTTGAGGTACTCTGTATTCATTGCCTCGTTCAGCCCTCAGTGCTGCTCCATGACATGCGTGTTCTTTGGTACCTGAAGCTTCTGGAGGTTAATTGACTATCGCATGGTCTGAATCATGATTATTTAATAATTCCTCTCTTAGTGTTCTCACCTCAATATTTCTGCCAACGCCTAACATGTTTACAACAAGAAGAGCTCTGGACCAATGTTTAGAATTCTCATTTGGAGGAAGTTGATCTGCTATATTATTACATTTTTCATCTTCAAACAGATTATGTCAGTCTGACCTCTGTCTGTTTTAGAGATGTGCATATCTATTATAAAATACTAGAGGTCCAATGCACAAAATTTGTGCACTGGGAGTGGGGGGACCCTCAGCCCAGCCCGTGCCCTCTCGCAGTCTGGGATCCCTCTTGTAGTCCTGGACCCCTTGCTCCCTACTGACTGCCTGCAGCAGAGGCAAGAGAAGCTCCCACCACTTCCATTGGGCTCCTAAATTGAGCGTCTGCCCCCTGGTGGTAATTGTGTGTCATAGTGACCAGCTGTTCTGCTGGTCAATCCACAGTTTGGTCGATTTGCATATTAGGGTTTTATGATATAAGATAATGGATATTTAATAGGGAAGTTTAAAAAAAAATCCCTGCTTTGTATCCTTTTAATGATAAATAGATAAATATAAAGGGGAGGGGTTGTTTGAGTCTGCAATGCCTTGCATTACAATGCATGTTCTATGTCTAATGTTTTAAAAATTTGACCTTGAACTTTCTCCCAAGGGGCTTTAGTTCTCTCAGGTATATGCTTCTGATAGTTTTCCCCTGTAATGTGGTGAAGTTGAATCATTTTCAAAAATAGGCATCAGAGCTAGAGGTAGACTACTTTCCTTTGTTTTTGAGACAGAAGAACATGGCTTGCATATTATTTTATTATTTCCTTGGTGAGAATTTCTTTCCCTTTTTGCTGGGATTTCTCCAGTGTTTCATCTTTCATAAGAAGGAAACTCACCAGCTCATTTTCCATCCTCATATACCATATTACCACCACCCCCAAATACAAAGTTAATTACGCACATTAAATATCCATAGGAGACTGATCTGTGCATCCCACCATTTTTTAGAGAGACCAAGTAAACACTTTTCAGTGTGGGTAGGATTAATCGCAAATGATAATTCAATGTTTGAAATGAGTCATCAAGACATTTCAACCCATTTTTGGTATAAAATGAGCTTAA
The DNA here is from genome assembly GCA_026230045.1 of Corynorhinus townsendii. Classification (NCBI taxonomy): domain Eukaryota; kingdom Metazoa; phylum Chordata; class Mammalia; order Chiroptera; family Vespertilionidae; genus Corynorhinus; species Corynorhinus townsendii. Next base: position 220,754,188 of record JAPDVU010000001.1, read on the forward strand.
ACTGAGGATATAATCACTTTAGTACCAAAAATTGGAAAGTAGATGCTAACTACTCATTTGTAGGAAGTCACTACCTTCCTCATTTTCCAAAATTCAGTACTGTCAAAACTTTAGGGTTTCTATGTCCTCCCAGGTATAATATTGTGAAATGCTATAAAATTCCAGTATTGAGATTTTCTGAAAAGCTTAATGCCTGAGATAACACACTTCCTGTTTTGAGATTTGGTTCCTTGTAATGAAGTGGCCTTTCCTATTGGCTTTGGTCTACATACTCAGAACAATACAACAACAAAAGAAACCTCAGTTTCTCAACAACTATATAATTCTGCTTGAACTGCCATAACCAAATATCATAGACTAGAGGCCCGATGCACAAAATTCATGCAAGAGTAGGCCCTTGCAGCCCTGGCTTCATCTGGAAGGTCATCTGGAGGGTCGTTCCGCTGTTTGGCTATTCAGTTGATTTGCATATTATACTTTTATTATCACAAATTAGGTGGTTTATAGAGCAGAAATTTGTTTTCTCACATTTATGGAGACTGAACGTCTAATATCAAGATACCAGTAGGGTTGTTGTCTGGTGAGTTTTCTCTCATTAGTTTGCAGATGCCACCTTCTTGCTCTGTACTCAGGGGACCTCTTTGTGCACTCATGGAGAGAGCAGGGGCAAGCAAGCTCTCTGGTGCGTCTCCTTGGAAGAATACTAACCCTATTGGGTCCCTTCTTATGACCTCATTTAATATTAATTACTTCTTTTTTTGTGCAAGGTCTTTTTAATAAGCCACATTTTAACAAGCTTAATATTTATGAAGAAAAGTTAAAGTGAGGAGTACATACTGGAACCTATTTTCTTTCTCTTTTTTTCTTTTTAATTAAGCTTTTACTGTGAATGTATTACATATGTCCCCTTTTCCCCCCATTGACACCTTCTAGCCCACCCCCACCCACCATCCCAGGCCTTCACCACCCTATTGTCTGTGTCCATGAGTTATGCATATATGCATACAAGTTCTTTGGTTGATCTCTAATTATTTCTTTAGAGGCCTTATCTCCAAATATAGCCACACTAGGGATTAGGGTGGGGTGGGGGTGGAGGTGGGGGTGGAAGCACAATCATTTCATAACAACAGCCAAGAATAAAATGCACATTTATTTTATTCTGCTCCTCCTGTGTAATGTTCTGTACTAGGCATGTGTACTCAGATACACACATGCAGTTAATTCATCTTCCCATAGGACATAGCATGGTTAAAAGTAATTTCATGACGTGTGTACATCCACATGATCATTTACTGACAAGTCTACTTCTGTTATCCTAGCCTCTGTGTGGACTCCTAAGGATCCTAAACAGCTGTCTCTGTTTCTGCAACTTCATGGAGGTGTGGACAGCTACATTTATCTTTTTAAGAAAGAAGGAGAAATGATCATTTTTTTAAACATGTTTACACACAGATGCTTCTAATGAAGAGTTTTATGTTTACACATGTCATGATGGCATCAGTCAAATATTTGGTTTGTTCAGAAAACAAGAAAGATGGTTAAAAGCAGAACATGGGAAAGAATTTAGTATAATGATGCAAGGCATCTTTCCTAAGAAAGTATAGTTGGGTTTTAATCCTGGCTTTGGTTCTAATTATTTGGAAACACTGGCTTCGTTTTCCTAATTCCCCTACTGTTTCGGCATAAGCTGTCTCTACCCAGCAGTTGGAGTGTTTGTTTAAAAATGTGACTTGGACTGCACTATTCACCTGCTCAGAGGCCTCACTTGTCTTTCCATCACTCTGTTCAAAATCCTTATTTTGGCCCTCGGTTCCCATCATGATCTGGATTTTACCTGTCTCCCAGCTGCATCCCCTATCTGTCTTACCCTTATTCCTTTGCTACTAGAATGCTGGCTGTCCTGCTGTTGCTTGAATTCTTTCCTGTCTCCCTCACTGGGATGGGAACTGCTATTTACATCACTCACTATTTATTATATCATTTGCTATTTACATTGTGTCTATGACATTTCTTAGTGCCTACAGATACTTAGCAAACGATGGTTCAATAAATGATGAAATAGCATTCTTGCTCATAGAAGTATAAAAACTAGCAAAGCTATCCAAATGTGAGTTACTGTCATTATAATTATCCTTTGATTAGAAAATTTTCTAGTTAGCATAGACAGTTACCTTGTTAACAACCTCCTAGTGAAATATCTATACACTAGAGGCCCGGTGCACAACTTCATGCACAAGTGGGGTTCCTAGGCCTGGCTGGCGGTCGTGGCCTATTGGGGGTCCTGTTGGCCTGGGGGAGGGACCCTCAGAGATTGGCCAGCCAGGAGGAGGGGCTGAGGTAAGTTGGTGGCTGGGGGGCCATGGGAGGTTGGCCAGCTGGACCCCCCCACCTCCCCAATCAGGATGGATGGGTGGATGGGGGCTGGCTGGTCGGGGGGAAATTGGTTGGCTGTGGGAGGTTGGCTATGGGAGTGCACTGACCACCAGGGGGCAGCTCCTGTGTTGAGCATCTGCCCCCTGGTGGTCAGTATGCGTCATAGTGACTGGTCTACCAGTTGTTTCAGTTGTTCCGGTTGTTCTGTCATTATGGTCACTTAGGTATTTATTTATTTATTTATTTATTTATTTATTTATTTTTAAGTAGATTTTTGTAGATAGCACCTGGGAAGGCACATGGGCATTTCTTTAATTATTGTCAGCTGAATCCAGTGGCATTGGCAAAGCCAAGTTCTAGAAACACGCTTTGCCAGAGGCAGGAGTGTTGTCAGCTTGACCTTCAACCCAGGTGCCATGGGCTGGGCTTTGTTATTTAAATCCAGCCAAGCACCAGGAATGAATATGACTAGTGCCCACACAAGAATGAGCATAATCTCCTTTGTCTTGACTTTTAGTAAAACTTCTTGGGTTTTGCTGTATAATATAAACACACTATAATGTCTCTGGGACCCTGTCCCTGTCAGAGCACAGTGGTCCCACCTGGCCCCAGCTTTTTCCTTCTATCTCTGTGTCTGTCTCTTTCTTTCAATTTCTCAGTCCCCAGTAGCCCCTTACTCAGGAATTGGATCACTCTCTAGCCAAGCTGGATGCAGAAAAGAGAGAAATATTTACAGATTTTTATTGATTTCAGAGAGAAAGAAAGAGGGAGAGAAAGATAGAAACATCCATAATGAGAGAGAATCATGGATCGGCTGCCTCCTGCAAATCCTCCACTTGGGATAAAGCCCACAACCCAGGCATGTGCCCTTGACCGGAATCGAACCTCGGACCTTTCAGTTCAAAGGCCAATGCTCTATCCCCTGAGCCAAGCCAGCTAGGGCATGGCTTTTATATATATACTAGAATCCCGGTGCATGAAATTCATGCACAGGTAGAGTCCCTAGGCCTGGCCGGCAATCAAGGTCAATCTTTGGGGTGACTGGCAGGGAAATTGGGGTACCTCTGCTGGCACCTGCCTTGGCTGGTCTAGGGCCTGCAGGCTGGGGCCAACTCCTGCATTAAGCATCTACCCCCTGGTGGTCAGTGTGCATCATAGCGACCGGTCGTTCCATTGGTTGTTCTACCAGTCATTCTGCCATTCAGTCAATTTGCATATTAGGCTTTTATTATATAGGATATATATATATATATATATATATATATATATATATATATATATATATATGGCTGTTTATGCTAAGTGTCCAACTGTCTGACTGGTCGCTATGACGCACACTGACCACCAGGGGCAGATGCTCAAAGCAGGAGCTGCCATGACCCACACTGGCCATTTACAGAAAAATGGCACCGGGGACCTGGCACCTACAAAGCAATACTCAGCTTCCCCCAAGTGGGACACAGGCCCCACCACCACCACAGAGCAACACTACCAAATCACAACCAACACTGATAAGACCCCATGGCACAAAATGTGGCCCATCCTACCCTGAAAATGGCGGCTGGGAGCACCGGGTAATGATGTCATGGAGCAACATCTGGCCTCCTTTCCCTAGCAACTAGCCTCCTTGCAGTTTCTTCAGCCCATGAACACAACTTGCTTTTGCACTTTAACCAAATGTCTGTGAAGCATTTTCCTATGCCTCATCTCATTTGATTCTCACAGAAGTCCTGGAGTAGGTACATAGGGGACTCAGTGGAATCCTATTTTCTTTTCATTAGCTGGAAAATGGAGATTTAGAAAGCTTAGAAACTTGACCCAACTGAAAAGAAGTAAGAACTGGTGGAACTTGAAAATGACTTTAGGTTTTGTCACTGTGCAGAATATAGTCAAATACTGCTGCAGTTAAATATTTTACCCTTTGTTCTCCATGTGTGATCTACAATAATAATCTGCTTCGTGTTGAAATTTATTGCTGTATTGCTGACAATTATCTGAAAGAGAATTTGGGGTCCTTCACTGAGCTGGGAAAAGTTTAGCTAAATCAGAAAGCAGGTCTAATTAAATAACTTTATATATATATATATATATATATATATATATATATATATACACACACACACACACACACACACACACACATATATATATGTGTGTGTGTGTGTGTGTGTGTGTATATATATATATATATGGCTAAGTTGATTCGTGCATGCATGTTACATACAAAGCTCTCACTGGTGCCAATTGCAAGCGTGTGTTTTGATCTGTCATTGTTGATTGTGAATTTGGTTGACATTTCTATTATAGGGAAAGGGTGAATAGCAATATTAAAATATTTCTTCTAATTAATTTCCTTTCAATGTTCACGAATTCATGCACCGGACCACTAATCAATCTCTCTCTCTCTCTCTCTCTCTCTCTCTCTCTCTCTCTCTCTCTTTCTCTCTCTATATATATTTCCTTCAATGTTCATGAATATATAAATGGGAGAGAGAGAGTGATGTGCCAGTGCTGTAGTGCCCCATTGATTCCAACTTTGGCTCCATCTCATCAACACCAGACTAGAATTTTATGGCAGAGTGACCTGTCTTTGCTGAGCATCTCCTGTTTCCCTTCTTGATTTCTTCTCTGTTCTTTTCCATCCTGCTTTGTATCTTGAGAGGTTATCTGTCCTGAATGTACACCCCAATGGGCTCTCTTGACCTCTGGTTTTCTATTGATTCTGATAATGCAAAGCAGCACACAGAGAAGACTGGAGGCAAAGAGAGATAGAGTTGAATATGATCTTCCCTCATCCCCACCCCCTGCAGATTACTGTTTTCCCCCTTGAGAAGCTACAATTGTGGTCAGACCACCCCTCCACACAGCTTTCTTCATTTCTAGTAACCCTTCTATCCCTGGGAATGGAAATAGCCCTGCCATTATCTGCTGTGGTATTCACTGTCTCTGGTTGCTTCCCTTATAATAGACATTAAATTGTCCTCAAATTACTTAATTGCCAACTATGTTCTGCTAGAATTATGATTATACATTTATTTATAACCCAAAAAGAAAAGATAATCCTTCTGTGTCTGCCCCAAAAAGGCATATAGATTTTAGAAACAGCATCATGTCCCCCATAAAGTAACCTATATATATATAAAAGGCTAATATGCAAAGTGTCCCCTAGGAGTTCAAGTGGGAGACTGGGAGTTCGATCACTCATTATGACATGTGCTGACCACCAGAGGGCGGAGCAAAACAAAGGAAAGCCCTGGCCAGCAGCCAGCAGCCAGGGAAGGGAGGCCCCAGCCAGCAGCCAGAAGGCTCTGATTGGCCCTGATATCAGGCCAGGCCTAGGGACCTTACCCATGCACAGATTTCGTGCACCAGGCCTCTAGTGTTGATGGCCTACTTCAAATTTTTGTTCTGTCTTTTAAATTAAGCAGATTGTTTTCTTCTCTCACTTCAGTTTCTTCACCTTTAAAATATGGACAGTAATATTTAGCTTGAATAATTATTCCAATACATGATCTATGTCAAATATTTATCAAAATGTCTGGCAAATACTAATTGTATAATCATTGTAAAACATAAATTTTATATTTTCCTGACTGTGATGGCAATTTTATGGGTTATCTTGACTTTACTCTGAGATGCCCAAACATTCAGCTAAACATTATTCTGGATGTTTCTGTGAGAATATTTCTACGTGAGATTAACGTTTGAATCAGTATAGTGAGTAAAACAGATTGCTCTCCCTAATCTTGGTGGGCCTCATCCAATCAGTTGAAGAAATGAGTAGAACAAAAGAGAGTAAGCAGAAATTCTTTATTATATTTCTTATTTTTAATTCATTTATTTATCCACTGTGTGTGTATTTTTTGTCTGACTGCTGATCTGGATATTGGTCTTCTCTTGCCTTCTAATTCTGACTAAAAAGTCTGCTATTTGGGGCTCTCTAGATTGACAACTTTTGGATTTAAATAGAGTAGCAGGTTCAAAGTCTAAGCTCCTTCTTGGCCTTTGCTGAGGGGATGGGCTGAGGTCACATATTTTTCTGTAATGTTTGGCTGGAGTAAAGATGTTTTTGTTTAAAAATGGCTGCCTTGCTAAACTGTCCTTTTCCTGGTTCTTTGGCTAGAGAGGGTAGACATTGACTAGAGAAATATCATTGGGGGAAGAGGGATCTTTTTTTTGTCTGTACCTGCTTGGTATTTGGGATGTTGCCTTCTACAGCACAGAGTCTGGGACATATGAAGACCAAAAGAAAACCTTAACTCACAGAATTGTTAGCTTACTGCCATTCTGCATGCTGGGCACGTACATTTCTAACGGAAAAGCATGTTTGCGTTTCTGAATGATGTTAATCTAGGAGGTGGTTAGTACGAGGTCTAAGTTGTCCAAAGGACTGGGCTTCTGGGAAACTCTGTCTTTGAGAACTGACATCAAAGGATCTTTCTCCGTTTTTGCCAAGAAACGGCCACCTTGCCTTTTTTTTTTTTTTTCCAGCTTCTCATTCCGCATTTCTTTTGACACATACAGTTTTGGTCTCAAGCTCATTTGACAATTACTATGCTAATTTATCAAGCCCTCTCCCTACAGTGGAGTAAATGATTACACAATCCGTGGCAGGAGAATCTCTGTGTTTCATTTCACAATGTGTGGGCGGGAAGTCAAGTGTTTCCAAATCCTCATGAAGTATATCATTACGGATTTGCAAGTCACGGGCTGTGTGGTTTCTCCAATAAACTTGTGTGGGGCCTGTGTTAATGTTAGAACTTGGAACTGAAGTATATGGCAGAGCCCATGGTTTACTAGGACTCAGTCAAATCTGCATAGTTTGGACTGAGCTCATCCAGTCAGTGTTTCCCTGTCACCATAATGGTGGAAACAGACATCAATTAGAAAACCACATCTTCATCAATCTAAAACTCTACATCCTCAGTGTTACTTCCCATTTGCTAGAGTCTGCTAAAGCATTGTTTTGTTTTCACACTCATCACATTGGGGACTTTGGAGGGTCATGATGTCTAGTTGCTTTGCTTAATTTAACAGTGTCAGCCAAATTCTTAATAAGAAAATCTGTCAGGTCTTGATAAACCATCTCCTTCTACCACACCGGGGTTCACAGAGCAGCTGGACAACACTTCCCCAGCTGCTGCTCCCCATTGCAGAACTCAATGTTGAATGAAATGATTCCTATGGGCAGTGTACTTTGGGTAGCTTTCAGGAGGAAAATACCTTCAATATCCTTACCATTAAAGCCATTCCATGTGGAAACTGAGTGAAATTCACAGAAATCACAGCTGGCTGGAGAGCATTGGTGACACTATTTTTATTAGTAGATTTTTTTTTCCAGACTATGCACATACTGCAGTGAATTGTTTCAAAATTTGGCAAGTCTTACAAAAGTCTGTTTCATCAGAAACCTGTTTTGAAGTAAGTGAAGGTTATTATGTCCTCAGTGTTAAACACCATTTCTTTTTATTTTTCTTTTTCTTAATTCAGGTCAACGTGACCCAGACTAATAAAGTGAATATCATCAAGGAAAATCCTTGAATAGGTTCTACAGCTGCTCATTCTCATCCTCATAGTTTCTCTGGGTTTTCCTTTTTTCTCTGAGTTGTTTAGTTACTGAAATTCTTTTGAAATGCAAAGTTCTCTAGTGATATATTTATCTTGGGTGCTGATGCTACCAAGGCAAATCCAGCAATATAATTTGGTAAGTGTGGTTTTCTATGAATTGTTGCTATACTTGGTAAGAGCAAAATAGGTTGCTTTTCAAAAATAAAAATAAACATTATACAATTTTAAAGTTATTGCATCTGTAAGGCCATGCCAATATGTTTTAATGGAATTGATTATGGCATGGCCTTTTTGCCATGAGTTGGAGAACAAGTAGACTAATTGACTACATGGCTACCCTACTGGGCTGCTGAAGGAGGTTAAAACATTGAATTGTCTATACTGAGAGATGGTTTTGGACAGCTATGACCTTCCCTTTAGTTATTAATAATTTATTTGATAACATGTCATTTAATATTACATCATCATTATTTTCATAAATATATTATATAATGTACCCATACTATGTTATTTAATATTATGTCATCATTATTTTACATAAACATATTAAATAACATAGACATAAAGTGATCACATGTACTCATGAACAGAGAAGGGTGTTGTAGGGATACAATCATGACTTAACCACTAACTCAAGCAAAATATCAGCATTTAGTTGCTAAAAAGAATTCATTTAACTGACTTGAAAAAAAAAAAAAACACCAAAAACAATTATATAATTCCTAAAACTAATTACAGAATTTCTCATGTTGTGCAACAGCATCTGGAACTCCAAATATTATCCTAAGAAAATAGAAAGTTCATATATAGATTTTGTGGTCATGTAGTTTAAGGTCTAATCCAAAGTAATGAACCAAGCTTTCTCTGGATGGTCTTGGGAAAGTTACTTGATTTAGGGATAGTCATGAGGTTTCATTGAGGTAGTGAGTAAAAGTCTAGCACAATCCCTGGCAAAACCTAGGTACTCAAAATGGGTATTTTCCTTGTCTTCTCTCTCAGTTTAGACCAAAATAAGAAGAAGTAACTCTAAAATATGTTCTCTGAGATCTGTCTAATACATCAGTTACCAGAGATACAAGAGGATAGTTATAAGAACCATCATCCATGTTAAAAGAGGCAGCTTCTCCATTTGAGTCATTGCAACAGAGACAAACATGTCAGGCAGCAGATCACCTAGCATCATGGAGTATAATAAAACTAGAGGCCCGGTGCACACATTTGTGCATGGGTGGGAGGCGGGCTGGCAGGGGAGAGGGGCTATGGGCGGTTGGCCAACCAGGGTGTTGGGGGCCAATCAGGATTGGGCGGTCAGGGGCGGGTGGCTAGAGATGCAGGGGGGACCAATTGGGGCCTGGATCAGGATGGTTGGCTGCTGCATTGCATGTCATAGCCACTGGTCATTCCGGTCATTCTGCTGTTCTGGTCGCTGGGCCTTTATATATATATAGACTAGAGGCCCGGTGCACGAAATTCGTGCATGGGGGGGGGTGTCCCTCAGCCCAGTCTGCACCCTCTCCAATCTGGGACCCCTTGCGGGATGTCCAACTGCCCGTTTAAGATCGGGCCTAAACAGGCAGTCAGACATCTCTCTCACAGTCCAGGACTGCTGGCTCCCAACTTCTCACCTGCCTGCCTTCCTGATTGCCCCTAACCGCTTTGGTCTGCTAGCCTGATCACCCCCTAACCACTCCCCTGCCAGCCTGATTGGTGTCTAATTGCTCCCCTGCCAACCAGTTTGCTCCTAACTGCCTTCCCCTGCAGGCCTGGTTTCCGCCCCCCAACTGCCCTTCCCTGCAGCCCCAGTCACCCCCAACTTCCCTCCTCTGCCAGCCTAGTCACCCCTAACTGCCCTCCCCTGCTTGCCGGATCGCCCACAACTGCCCTCCCTTGAAGGTCTATTCCTTCCCAGCTTCCCTCCCCTGCCAGCCATCTTTTGGTAGCCATCTTGTGCCCACCTGGGGGCAGCCATCTTATGTGTTGGAGTGATGGTCAATTTGCATATTACTTTTTTATTAGATAGGATAGAGGCCTGGTGCATGGGTCGGGCCAGCTGGTTTGCCCTGAAGGGTGTCCCGGATCAGGGTGGGGATTCCCTTGGGGCCTGGGACGGCCAGGGCAAGGGTCCTGTGGTGGTTTGTAGGCCAGCCACACCCCCCGGTGACCCAAGTGGAAGCCCTGGTATCTGGGATTTATTTATCTTCTATAATTGAAACTTTGTAGCCTTGTGTGGAGGTCTGGGCTGGCCAGGGTGTGTGAAAAGCTTGGGAAACCTCCATTGCCAGGGAAACCCAAGCCTCCTGCTCACCCTGTGGCCACAGCCATCTTGGTTGGGTTGATTTGCATACTCACTCCTGATTGGCTGGTGGGCATAGATGGTGGGTGTAGCAGAGGTATGGTCAATTTGCATATTACTCTTTTATTAGATAGGATGTAAAAATGATGATAAGAATTGTCAAAATGTGAACCTATCCCAGAACTGCTGGAGTAACTTTGAACCTCAGTGAAAATTTACCTTTGTGACCTAGAGCCACTTTACAAAGTTATAGTTTTTGGTAAGGAATGGGTTGGTGGGTTTTGGGTTGTTTTTATGTATGTGTGTTGGGAAAGATATAAATTAAAGAATAGTCTAACTTCAGGACTAAAAGAATGATATTTTATATGTGGGAATAAGTACTTCCTTGGTGGTCTGCAATCTTGGAAAAAATATTTTTGTAAGCCAAGATAATCTGAAACAGATTATGAGGAAATCCATCAGAAAAATAAATGCTGAGTGTCTAGTATGACGTGAGGATGTCCATTAGTAGAGCTGCCCTGGAAATACAATGAGAGAATTTTTTTGCGTGTGAGAATTTCACACAGTTGTGTTTTTGTCTAGCTTGATCAATGCTGGTCTTGTATCTTAAGTCTCCCTTTCTGCCTTCTCAGTGAGTCATTGACCATATGGCTCCAGCTCCCAGTCTGGCTGCCAAGGAGGAGGAGGAAAAGAAAAAAAGTAACAATCTTGATAACATGTGGACCATTCTGAGTATGAGATTGACATAGCTGATCTCCCCAGCACAGTCTCAAGAGAGCTGGCACATTGAATCTCTTTCATAAAGGCTAAGAATCTCCTCTCCGTACTGGGTTCTTCTGTGGGGTTCTTTAGAGTCAAATTCAAATTGCTTATCATCTTATTTATGTCACAAGTATGGTGCTGCCATGATTTGTTATGCTGGAAAAAGACATTTCTGCATCTAGAGAATCCATGCTTTTATGCTTAACTCTGTCCAATAATTTTTCTGAAGCTGAAACATTTTTGTAAATATTTTTGTGATTCTTTCCCTGGTGATTTTGCAAGGCAAGTTGTATATATTGCATTACTCATTCCCTTTACCAAGAATGTTGACTTGCTTTATTACAATATCATCCCGCTGATTACATTTTATATATGAATGTTGGAAAAAGCATTAAAATGCTTTTTGCTTTTTCAAAAGAGTAAAATAAAGCATTGGGGTTACAAACTACTGTATTTCTACATGAGGTTTTTTCCCCCCTCAACCCTTTGCTGCTGCTATAATTTAGCAAATTTAAGTAAGAAAATCTGTATTATAATTATTTTAGGTTAATTACTTTATTTGATTATAATTATAAAAATTGACACAATGGGAGAACAATCTTTGCTCAGAAAAACTATTCTTTGAACTGTCAGATGAGAAAAATATGTTTTTATACACTCTGTCTGAGCTTTCCTGAGCTTTGAAACAACCAAAGAAGACCAGTCACATTTTAATGACAAAAAAGGAGCTATAGCTCCCTGAATCTCAATTTTTCCTGTGTCTTTTCTATCAGATAATATTGTATAGTGCAATTTTTTATTGCAGTTTTTCACTTTGCTTAGTAGATTTCCCCATGAAGTGAATGTGTCTATCTTTGTATAGTTAAATGTATCAACATTTTCAGGTGCCTTATTGTTTTGAGTCACAATGAGGAACTTCCTTATCCCTAGGTTATGAAAGAATACACTCATGTCTTCATTCAGCATTTGTTTTGTTTGTTTTTAATGTTAGGTACCTCATACAATTGGAATGTATCCTGGTATGTTGTGGGGAATTAGACCCTAGTTTTATCATTTTCTAAGTCAATCTTGTTGCAACACTATTTATAAAAAAGAAAGAAAAGCCTTTTACCTCACTCTTTTGAAATTGTCAAATATCACTGATTTTTTGTCAGTACTTTCTGTTCTGTATTGCATGGGAAGGGGAAATTTCTCTCTACACTCCTACAGTCTCTGGCTGGGACTGACGTAAAACAGAGCAGTGGGAGGAAAGCATTCAGATTTTATTTACATGCACTTGGGAACCCTCACAAAAAGAAAAAATGAAGACCCACATAAATAACTGGGCTTAAGTGGTTATACTCTGGATTGCACAAAGAGTAGTAATTGTGGAAAAACAACTAAAATATAGGGGAGACTAATGCAAGGTATGAATTATTTTAACAGGATCTGTTTGCCTGGATTTCTCTATCTTGAGTTCCCATCTCTGGAGATAAGAATGTTTCTTCATCCTGGTATAAGGAAGGCACCTTTCACATGGGAACTTTATCTCCTGCTTTGAGGAAGAAAAAGTCAGAGTGCCCTTCTTGCATCTGCTGTATTTCAAGTGCCACTAAGTCCAAATAATCAATATGCTAAAGAAGCATATTTTGGATTGGCATATCCTGAATTCCTTCATTATCATTGGTCTATTCATGAACAAATAAAATGCCTAGTGAGCCAAGCAGCTCCCCTAAGTCCCACTGCTATCCTCATGAAACTTTTAGTGCAAAGAAATAATAAATTAGAATTTGATGAATGCTGAAATTATATAAAAAGATCCTATATATAATAAAAGTCTAATATGCTAAGTGTCTGGTCGTCCAGTCTTCCATTCAACCAATCAAAGTGTAATATGCTAATGATATGGTAAGGGCACTCAATTGCTCACTATGGCATGCACTGACTACCAAAAGCAGACAGTCTACTGGTCAACCAGTTGCTATGATGTACACTGGCCCCGATTGTGCACCGGTGGGGTCTCTCATCCTGACCTGTACCCTCTGCAATCCGGGACCCCTCAGGGGATGTCAGAGAACCAGTTTCAGCCCGATCCCGCAGGCCAGGCCGAGGGACCCCACTGGTGCACAAATTTGTGCACTAGGCCTCTAGTAATCTATATAATATTCTATGTTCTTTGAATTATGGAGGTGACTATACAAGTTGTAAAGCAGAAATATGAATATGGGTTGCCTCAAGAATATCCTAATTGATTTAAATTATAAAAAGCAAATGCTGAATTGACAAGTTTGTTTCTCTCACTTGTCTTCCAAAATTGGGTAATTGAGGAAATATAAATCATTGATGTACATTCTATTGTATCAATAGGTACATAATTAATCTTATATTGTGTTTCTTTTAAGGATAATTTAATGAATTTTTAAATTTTTAATATTCACATATTTAAAGAACATTGCATGTACTCAATAAATTTTGTGGGGCGATTTCTAAAATAACAAGCTTAATTTTTGTGTGTGTATAGCTTCTGGAATCCATCTTATTACTCATTCTTTATATCTTGATTCATTATCATTTCCTATTTGACATTCCCCTAACTTTCATTTCACTTGGTAATATGAATGTGTGTGAATGTATAGCATATGATATGTAAACTGTACTTATAAATTACATTTTTATTACAGTAATTCCATAATGACAATATAATCATAGAGACAATCTGTATGAGCCACTAATCTAATGCTTACATCTATGTTTGTTCTCACTTTCTTTGTTTGACTCAGTTGCAGGTGGTAGGAATAATTGAATTTCAGGTTTACCTTCTTGTGCCCTCACACACACATCCTTACATTCTGCACTATGCCCTGGAACCATTAAAAATAAAACTTACTTATTAACTGGGAATATGCAATTTATTGGAAAAGATCTGCTGTATCTCTTCTGTGCTCTCTGAGATCTAATGCTGTGTAAATTCATTGTCACAACTTTCTATTAGACCTTTACCATGGCACCAGGGTTCAAATCCTGTGAGTCTGCTGGCAGAAACTGGCACACTGATATGTTTAGTTTCATCAGCCTTGTACTGCATTTAGGATTTTTCTACCCTTAATTTTTAAATTTGGATGAGTTTAAGTGGGGCATAATTTTTTCACTCATTGCCTTATTTCAGGTTTCTTCACATAATTTTTTAACTTCTCTGAAACCTTCTATACAAATTCCTGGTTTTTACTTATTTCCCTCTAAGATTGTGGCCAGCCAGAACATCTATCTTCCTGTAGCATATGACAAACACACCCAATTTACATGTACTGCATTTTCCTTTGAAGCTGGATTCTGTCCCAGAATTCCTGGCATTAACTCAGATTCCAGGGCACCACTGTACCAAGATCTTTAAGTCCTTTCTGCTGTGGTCCGTCTCACCCTGTGCACCACTCCCCTCATACTTGCCTTCAGCTTTGCTAATTTAATACTGGTCCATACACCTTTGGTATTTGGCACTGTATTGATGGGAGCCATTGTCTTTTCTACTCTTCCTGCCAAGCCTTCACAACCTTGGGTTGAATTGATTGTATGACTTAGGGAAGAGATTTTCAGCTTTCATTTCTTTCTAGCCAACAGGTAACAGGCAAAGAATTGGGTTTTTAAGTGAGAGTGTTATAAAGTGAGAACCAGTTTCTTCTTACTATGTTGATAAATTTGGCAAATTATTTAAATTTATTCTCCCTTAGTTTTCTTACCTTTTTAAGGATAATACCAATATTGTTAGGTATTTTTTAATTGATAAGCATATGTATACAGTAGTCCCCATTTATTTTTTTATTTTTAAAATATTTTTTATTGATTTCATAGAGAAAGGGAGAGAGAGAGGGAGAGAAACATCAATGATGAGAGAGAATCATTGATTGGCTGCCTCCTGCCCATCCCACACTGGGTATCCAGCCCACAACCTGGGCATGTGCCATTAACTGGAATCAAACCCGGCCAACACTCTATCCACTGAGCCAAACTGACTAGGGCAGTAGTCTCCATTTATGTGCAGTAGATATATTCCAAGACCTACAGTGGATGTTTCAGACTCCAATCAGCCTCAACTCTGCTGGCAATGTAGCAGCAGCTTGCTCATCGGCAGATCCAGCCTCTCCAGTAACCTTTATATTTTTCAGTCCAAATCTCTTGCTAGACTGTATAACCATTTGTTACTTGCAGTGAATGGCTTCATGTCACTCATTTCAGTGGATCCCTCCCTGAATTCTTCATATAGGCTCAATGCTTTCTGGAGCAACTCAGTGCTGCTAATCAGAACACTTTTTAGTTCATGTCTTTGACTCATAAATTTAATGTTTCTCCATCTTAACTAAGCAATTATCATGCACTGTAGCCATAATTTTTGCAGTTTGAGGTGCAACAAGCTAAACTAGCAGAAATTTATTTTTCCTTCTTTACAATTTTATGGAGATATTTGTTCTTACCAGTACTGTAGATCTTAGCAACTCAGCATACATTTCTTTCTTTATTAAGTCAAGAACTTTTACCCTTTTGCCTTAAGAACGCACTTTATGGCTCCTGTTTGGCATATCTAAACTTCCAGCATCACTACTTTTGTACTTTGGGGCCATTATTAAGTAAAATAAGGATTAGTTGAACACAAGCACTGAGATATAAAGATATGATTCATACCCCATGTAGAACAGAGTGGGAAGGTGTGAGATTTCATCATGCTACTCAGAATGTTGGACAATTTAAAACTTAAGAATTGTTTATTTCTGGAATTTTCTATTTAATATTTTTAGACCACCATTGACTGCATAATTGAAACTACAGAAAGTGAAACTGTGAATATGGGTGGACTATTATAATGCTACTAGAGGCCCGGTGCACAAATTCATGCATGGGTGGGGTCCCTCAGCCTGACTGGTGATAGAGGCCTATGGGGGGGCCAGCCAGAAGGGGGGAAAGGCCACAGGAGGTTGGCCAGCTGGGGAGTGGGGGGAGGGACCATGGGGGGGCTGTCAGGTGGGGGAGAGGGGCTGCAGGAGGTTGGCTGTGGGAGTGCACTGACCATCAGGGGGCAGCTCCTGCATTGAGCATCTGCCCCCTGGTGGTGAATGCAAGTCATAGCAACTGGTTGACCAGTCGTTCTGGTCGTTCCTGTCGTTTGGTCCTAATGGTCGCTTAGGCTTTTATATATATAGACTGTAAAAAAGCAAAACTTACCATCCCAAAATGTGTCTCTCTGGCATAAAGATTATTTTATTTTTAATAAACAAGAGTTGGGAAGAACCTTTGAACTTACTGCCTAAAAGAATTTAGATAGAGAGCCTGTTTCAGGAAGAGAGTTATCATCATTGAAAACTACAGCTTAATACAATGTTGTGTGGTGGGGGAGACTGCAGGGCCTGGAGACCAGAGTCCACTCTGTGCCCCATTGTCTCTACCTGGTCCAGCACACTTTTTTTTTTTTTTTTTTACCAAACATCTGCTTTCCCCTTTGAAGTCCCAAACCACTACCTCCTTAGCCTTAGCTCAACATGGCCTTTACACCTTAACTTCCCACTTTATCCTTAGACCCTATATTCTCTGGAACCCCACCCAGTATATTCATATATAATTAAATTTCATCATGTTTTCCTGTCACTCTATCACATATCAATTTAATTCTTAGACTAGCCAGAAGAACCTAGAAGAGTAGAGAAAATTTGTTTCCTCCCCAGCTATATGAGTATTACAGCCATTTATATTATACTAGTGGCCCGGTGCATGAAATCCAAGCACCTTAAAAAGAAATTAATTAGAGGAAATATTTTAATATTGCTATTTGCTCTTTCTCTGTAATAGAAGTGTCAGAGATCAAAGAAAATTAGTAAAATATATATGAAAATCTTCCTCCTGTCAGAGTCTGAGGCTTGCTCGGGACCTAGAGTCAAGTCCCCGCCCACCACCTGCACATGCTTAGAAAATGCAGGAGACTTAGACCCAGCTGGCCCCACCCCCATTGGGTGAGACCCAGACCCGGCTGGCCCCACCCCTATCAAGCCCCTCTGGACAGGGGGTGCAGCCTCAGGCCCCCCAGCCCTGCACCAGGTGGGGGATACAGTCTCAGGTCCCATGTCAAACTCTGCTGGGCAGGGGTTGCAGCCTCAGGTCCCTGTGCACAACTTCAGATCCCCCAGCCCAGTGCTAGGACAAGGGGCACAGCCTGAGGTCCCCATCAAGCCCTGCTGGGCAGGGGGCATGGCCTGAGGTCCCCGCTCTGGCCAGGTGCCATGTAGTCTCAGGTCCCTGTTGTTCGGTCAT
Organism: Corynorhinus townsendii; assembly: GCA_026230045.1. Taxonomy (NCBI): domain Eukaryota; kingdom Metazoa; phylum Chordata; class Mammalia; order Chiroptera; family Vespertilionidae; genus Corynorhinus; species Corynorhinus townsendii. The sequence goes on from JAPDVU010000001.1 coordinate 220,771,454, forward strand.
TACATTATGGCATCCCAGCCAATTTGCATATTCCTGTATTATTAGTATAGATATTAGATCATATTTGCTTTATATGCATTATCTCTAGTCCTTATAACAACAATGAAAGCCTTTTTTCCCCCACTAGCACATATTTTTTGAAAATTAAGTTCAGGAATGCTGACTTATTCTAAGTCACAATGGGTACTGAATGTCAGAATAAGTATTTAATCTAAGATACATGGTTCCATCACCCATGCACTCTGCATCATTCCATCTGTCTTCACAAATCAGTATCTGGCACATATAAAACACTCAATAAATGCAATTTTTACCATTCTCAGTACAATAGCCTAGGTATTATAGTCATAGCAGAAACTGTGTAAAGTCACTGCAACACTAATCTTTGTATTATAATGTTGAGACCAGAAATATTGACTTATATTGACTTATTCATAAATACTTTCCCTCAATATTCAACCTAATGGTTTCCATGTACTTGGGAATCCAGAAGAATGCCTTAGCAATAAAAAAAAGAAAAAGAAAAAAAAGAAGTCTTAAAGAGTGTAAGGTCATGATAATCTGGATATATTTAATCTGTGGATTGCTATACAATTATTTATAGGGTTCATTAACAATACAACAAAAATGTAATTGAATTTAGGTTCAACAACATCATGAAGTTAAAATTAAAAATAAATAAAAAATTACATCTGTCATAATTAGAGTAAGTGCTTTTTATTAACTTTCACAATAAGGTCACTTGATTGGATGGACAGATCCTGTGTAGGGAACAGAGAGGGAGTGGGAACTGCTGTTCGAATTGTTTTTAATATAACTCCTATCCATTTGGAAGAACATGACCTCCAACATGGTCCCAGATCTATGATAAATGGCTGTCATAATAAGAGCAGCCAGTGAGCCAGAATTCCAACCATAGCCAAAGTCTGTGTACACGCTGGGTTGCAGAGCCAGTGTGTGTTGGGAGTAGTCAACAAATGACTTCAGGGACAGGACAGTCTTATTACAGAAGTTATTTCTTTACCAAATGCTATCCATTCACAGTGAGCTGAAGGTGATGGCTATCAATCATCTCAATGAGCTGCTTTCACGGAGGACAATTTGCATCCAAACAGTGACACATGTATATTATTCCTCAGATTAAAGCAACTGTGACCCTTTCCCAGTTACTATAGAGATGAAATATCTTGATGATATAAGACACATTTAAATTATGTATTTTAACAACAACAACCAAAAAAACAACAATCAGTTCTCAAAGAAATAATGTTTCTTGTGTGTATTTATACAATCTTGACAGGCTGTAAAATGACAGTGGCTTTACTTAAAACCAACACCTTTATCAATTTCTATGCCTTTATGAAATGCACATGATAATTATTTAGAAGCATGTTTTGTGAAGATATTTGCATTGAATAGAACAGCATCCAGTGTGTCCTCTGTTTAATTAGCTCAATTAAACAGAAGAATCTACCAATCAGTCTCTTACGTGGAATGTGTTGATTAATAGAATCTTAATTAGTATAAGTTTTGTGGAAACAATGACATTCAAACAAGAAAAAAGGAAAATAAAATGTTTTGATCAATTTCTGCATGCCAGGCACGTTAGGATCTATACTTTATTTTTTCCTCACGGTGAATCTTGCCCAATGGACATCAACTCTGCATCTGGAGATGAGGAAACTCAGACAAAGCAAAAGTAAATGCTTTGTCTAAGAGCTACATAAACTAGTTTCAGATGGAATCAATACTGCAACTCTACCTCTCAGTTTAAAGTCTGTGCTCCTACAATGGTATACAATTGGATATCACTGTCTTGTATATCATTCTGTGGTTGCAAAGTACAAGGGATAAAAGCAATAGCATATAAAAAATTGATGTGCCATTATGTGTTATGTTAAGGAGGAGGAAAAGTGAGGAAATGCATTTTTCATCTCTAAAATGGAATCCTGGTGCATCATAATATTCACCGAGGTATTCGCTGATCTGAATTCTTTTTTATTTTTTATTTTTATTGATTTCAGAGAGGAAGAGAGAGAGCTAGAAACATCAATGATGAAAGAGAACCATTGATTGGCTGCCTCCTGTACATCCCCCTACTGGGGGTTGAGCCTGCAACCGGGGCATGTGACCTTGACCAGAATTGAACCAAGGCTGACACTTTATCCACTGAGCCAAACAAGGTAGGGCTGATCTCAATTCTTTACCTATTTCCTTAGCTGAAATTCTAACTAAAATCTTAGAGGCAGAGCTGCTTAGTGTTTCACATCTGTATCTGGAAACTTCAGTTGCTGTTTTGTGAAACTTCCTAACCAAACGCATATAGTGAAGGTACAGTGATTAGATTGATGTCACACAGCAGCATGTGGTAAGATAAAAAAAGCAAAAACAAGAAACAAATTAAAAAACCTACTTAAGAAATTCTGAAGAGTACAATTGCTCTGAATAAAATGTTCTATTAACTGAAGATCTAACTAAATTATAAGTGTCTAGGTAATAATTCTCTAAATGATTCTAATGAATTAAGCTGTTAATTTTTACATTTTACAAATTGCAGAGAGATAATATTTGCAAAGACTGTAAAAAGCAACTCATGTTTTATTTTAAATATATATTTCAACTCAGAATAGTACTCACCGAGTTAAATTATAAAAGAAACAAAGGGGATATAATTGTCCACATTTCTTTTATTCTTCATGCAATTGTTTTTATCATTAGCTCTAAAATTTAATTTGCATAGAACTAGAACAGTTTAATATTCTGCCATATTTATGAACCGTAAGTTGTTTAGCCTTCATATTATTTTTTCCCGTTTTTATTATAAACTAGAGGCCTGGTGCACAACATTCGTGCACTGGGGGGGTATGGGTCCCTCAGCCCAGTCTGTGCCCTCTCGCAGTCGGACACCCTCCGAGGGGTCCTTAGCGTTGCCACAGAGGTGGGAGAGACTCCAGCCACTGCTGCACTCGCCAGCCATGAGCCCAGCTTCTGGCTAAGTGGTGTTCCCCCGTGGGAGCACACTAACCACCAAGGGGAAGCTCCTCTATTGGGCGTCTGCCCCTGGTGGTCAGTGTGTATCACAGCAACTGGTCGTTCCAACGTTCCATCAGTTTGAACATTAGCCTTTTATTATATCGGATGATGTTAGAAATATATCCATGTATAAACCTCTTACTTCATTACAGTCCCATATATTGATCATTCTTAGAGAAGTTTCAGAAAAATGTGAAGAAAAGGTTATTGAATTTAAAAAGAGCTGGATAGTTATTAGCTACATGATTATTCAAAAGAATTACATGATTCTATCAACAGCTTATGAAAACATCAATTTGATTATACCATTCCTTAGAAATAATAAATCCTTTGTTTTATAAGCACTGTCCTTCTGTTAAAAAGTATCTGGATAATTATAAGTATTAAAAGAATTTTGGTTTGTTTTAATTTTTCACTTTAAAGTTTTACAAGTATAGGCAAGCTTATGATTTAATTTTGTGCTTTTTATTGCTTATTAAATAACATTTTACTTCAATAATTTGTGACTTTTATCCAAGGAACTAGAGTGCTTCATATACTTTATGAGTGTTGGCTCTCTGCCCATTCATTTCTCATTCACAGAAAAGATACTTACTAGTAGTTTATAGCATGCTTTCACAGATTTTCTTGCATCATTTATATTTTTTTATTTGCTCAATTTTCCATTATTGGGTTGGCATCTTACACCTGGGTGTCAGTTTCCTTTTTTATTAACATCTTACATGGTACATTTGTCACTATGAAAGAACCAGTATTGAGACATTGTTATTAACTAAAGTCCATGCTTTATTTAGGTTTCCTCAGTTTTCATTAAATATCTTTTTTTCTCTTTCAGGATATGAACTGGGACACCTCACTGCATTTAGTCCCTGTCCTCTTAAACATTGTCTTGCCTGTGACAATTACTCAGACTTGGTTTCTGATGACCTTGAGACTTTTGAGGAACAATCCACACGAGTATTATGTAAAACGTTCTTTATTGGGATTTGTCTGATGTTTTTCATGATTAGACTAGGGTTATTTGTTTTAGGGAGGCAGGTCACAGAGGGAAGTGCCTTTTTTCATTTTATATCAAGTATACACATTATCAATATGATATGGTGACCATAATCACTTGCTGAAGTAGTATTTGTCAGGATTTTACACTCTAAAGTTACTCCTTTTCCCTTTTTCCATATTGCACTCCTCGGATCGAGTCACTGTGTGAAATTTACACTTAAGGAGTGGGGAGGATGTTGCCCCTGAGAATAGAGTATCCACATAAATGATTCAGATTTTAATTGTACAGGAGATTTGTGTCCTCTTGACCAATTATTAAAATATTCTATTGTTATTTATATCACTATGGACTCATAGATATTTATTTTAACCTTTGGGTTAAATTCCAATGCTATTTTGCCTGTTTTCTTGCTCTAATTGTTCCAGCTTTGGCCATTGGGAGTGATTTTAATTGGCTCCTGTCCCATATTATGGTTTTATGTTTGAGTACTTGCTTACTTTCAGCAATTATAAGATGCTCAAGTGCATCTTGTATATTTCCTGTTCAGGTCCTTGGAAAAATAAGCCATTTTCCAAGGTTCCTAGTTCTTTTTATTGAAAAACAATGTTATAAATCAAGTTCTGGGAGGTTGGAGTGCTAGTTGCTACTGGGATATCTTTGCTTCTGGACTCTCCCAGCTGAGAAAGTGAGGAAAAAAAAAAAAATATATATATATATAATTAGCTCATATATAATACTTTTATATAATATAGAATACATATATAATATATATAACATACACATAATATATATTTAAACATTTTATATGACTTTATATGCATTTAAGCTAAACATTAGCATAAATATAAATATCAGTATTATGTCTTTATTGATCTTCCCAACTCTAATCAGTTCCCACATGTAATATTTTAGCCTTTTCCCCTTTGTGTCTGTTAATTCCCACTCCAACAGTGATACCCTGGCTTCTGCCAACTGCCATCCACTTGTTAAATCATTCTATCTTAATGTACACGTGTACATGTGAATCAGTACCTACATTTTTAACCCATACCCCTCTGGGGGGCACATTTCATCTAAAGTAGAGTACCCATGTGCAGTTTCTTTAGCTTTTAGTCTCGCAGGCCCACTTCATTTCCAAAGTTACCTAGGTCAATACCTTTCCCTCACATCCTTCATTGAGGTCATCTTATGCATTTGCAATGAAATTAGATTCCTTTGTAACATTTTGTGAAACATCCTGCTGGCATTTCCTGAACTCCTGAATTTTTATTTTTGGCACATTCTCAAATTTGCAATAATTATTTGTATTTTAAAGTTCCATAGGTTTTGACAAATGTATCCACCACTATAGGATTACAGAAGATAGCTTCACTACCCTAAAGTGTTGTCTATTCAATCATCCTCTCACCTCTCCACATGCTTACCAATCACTGATCTTTTTACCCTCTCTATAGTTTTGTCTTTTCTAAAAGGGCATATAATTAGAATCAGATAGCATGTACTAGTAGACTTTCTACTAGATTGTGAGACAAGATGGCTTGAGCATCGTGACTAGATGAATTAACATAAGGAGAGAAAAAAATAGCAACAAGAACATGGATAACAGGTAAACAAAACAAAGAAGTCCTTGATCTCAAAGATCTTCCATAATAGATTATTATATTTACACTAGAGGCCCAGTGCAGGAAATTTGTGCACTTGGGGGGGGGTACCTCAGCCCAGCCTGTGCCCTCTCGCAGTCCAGGAGCCCTCAGCGAGCAGATTTAAGCCAGCAGTTGGCCATACTTAGCGCTGCTGCAGAAGCAGGAAAGGCTCCCACCACCGCCGCTGCACTTGCCAACTGTGAACCTGACTTCTGGCTGAGTGGCGCTCCCCCTGTGAGAGCACATTGACCATCAGGGGGCAGCTCATGCATTGACCATGTGCTGCCTGGTGGTCAGTGTGCGTCATAGCGACCAGTCGTTCCACCATTCAGTTGATTTGCATATTAGCCTTTTATTATATAAGATATATTTAGGGTATTTTTCACACTGGAGTGATTAGCTATTTGATGATGAGAAACAGTCATCAAGTAGATGATTCTAATGATATTTGTTTTAAGAATAAATAATTATCTCCAAAGTTTTATGATAAATAAGAGCCATATGCTAGAAGGTTGAGTCCTGAATTATGTGGAAGGTCCACTCACCAAGGATACATGTTCCATGAGGAATAATAACAATTAAAACAATGAAACTTGGGGAAGTGCCTGTTTCAGCAGCTAATGTTGCCTTAAAAATACAATATGCTGAGCAAACTATTATTGGTTTTATATTTCATTTTACATGGGAACATATTTTTAAATTTCCAAATTTTCTATGAAAACAGCTAGTGTTAAGACAGTTATTTTTCAAGGCCTGTGTAATAATATTAAATATTTTAATAGCTATTCTGCAGGGTAAGTTTTCATCAGCTATCTTCTTTGAAGCAATCTTTCTCAAAGTCCTATTAAGTATGACGAAGACCCAAAATATGATTCTGATAATAAGTTGACTGATACTGAAAATTCTAAAAAGAATTTTTATAAGCTACCAAGTCATAAACTAGTCTAAAAAGGACAAGTCATGATGGCCAAGTAGAAAAGTGTATTTTGTGTCTGGAATGAAGAAAACTACAGACCAGAAAATGGGTAAAAATACATCATTTCTCAATCTCTCATCATTTGTCTCATCAATTCATTAAAAATATGTATTGAATAGCAACATGATTTCAAGGCTGCAATTTGAAATTTAAAAATTTATATTAACTAGAATGCTGAATAAGTATAAGTGCTGAATTTTGAAACCTCACTTTCTTTCTATAAATACTTACTTTGGTCTGTGCAGACACTAATGTTTTGATACTACAAATAAATATGGTATGTAGAAGGCTGACCAAAAATGTTATCTATGTTTATTATAATTATGGATGATATTAGTTACTTCATCAGTTAAAAAGTAATATATACTCTTAGGATAGATTTAAAAGATATAAATATATAATCAGAAAAAAATATCTTGTATAATTTAGCTCACTCGTTCAATGTAAAAACATTCACCACAAGACTGTGGGGAAATGTATGTGAAACTTATAGATTCTAGCTGCTATGTCATGACTAGTTGCTGAAGTTTTAATCTGATTACAAGGAAGAAGCCTAATGAAATCATCTGACAGGTTTATCAGCTTGCCTTGAATCCTGGACTCAGGGTATTATACTACCAGAGGTGGTGATGATATAGTTTGGGAAGATGATGGCCCAGCTCCTGGGAATGGAGGCCTTATATATGACTACTGCGATGTTTCCTATCTGCATTCTCTTTTGCAAAATCACCTCAGTTGCTTAATATGGAGAGGAGAAATGTTTCACCGTGTGCTACCTGAAGTCATTCTTAAAATATTTCCCAGAACCCGTGCTATAAAAGTTTCTTTCTCTCATAAATTCTTCAGATTGTAAGTTCAAGTTTTGTGGAGACAAATCATAAATTTACTTTTATGCACATTGGCTTCTCGGTGCTTTTGAGACAGTGAAGGCAACTGTCTAGTAGCCCATTGTATATATGTCTAAAGCTCAGAGGGAGAATTTGAGCAGGAGATAAAATTTTTGATAGTCTTCTGAGTATGGAAGAGATTGTGTAGGGAGTGAATAGAGTGAGAGGAGAAGAGGTTTGGGGATGGTTCCTGAAAAAAAATCTATATTTACAAAGGTGGTGAAGGAGATGGAACTCAGAAGGGCAAGCCAGTGGGAGGAGCTGAACATCTGGAAGAAGAGTGTAATATTCTGGTAATGAAAGGAAGAAAAACTCCCCCAAAAGCAGGGAGTGGAATAGTTATAACTGCTAAGAGTTCCAGTAAAATAAATACTGAAAACATGCATTCCATTTGGAGATATGGAGGTTTCTCAGTCACTAACTCAATCCCCATTATTCATGGATTCCCAACTCGTGAATTCAACTATTTGCAAAAATGTATTTGTAAACACCCCTATCCCAGAATCAATATTTGTAATGCCTTCACAGTCATTTGTAGATATGGACAGAGGGGCAAAAATAAATGATAAGCCTGTCACATATGTTCTCATTTGAAATTCAACAAGGCTACCTTGTTTTAGCTCTTCTATCACAAAAAAGTTTTCTTTTTTTTTTTTCCCCACAGTGAATTTAGTGCCATGTTTTTCTCATTTTTGTGTTGTTTGTTTTTGTTTTTGTTTTGGTTGGTGATTCTCTGTTTAAAATATCACCCAAGAATATTTCTAAGTTATTGTCTGTGTTACTAAGCTTGAGAAGCCTGTGATGTGCCTTATCAAGAAAATACATGTATTAGATAAATTTCATTCACAAATGACTTATAGTGCTATTGGCTTCATGTTCAATGTTAAAGAATCACCAGTCATACTAAATAATGTGTCTTTAAACAGAAAGATACATTAAAGCAGGTATTGACCCATTGGTAAAAATATTGTGACCAGAGTCTCACAGGAGCCTAACCCAGTATTTTTCCTAGGAGAAAATGGCTGTTTTCATGGTGGCATTGTAGAATGAAACAACCAAGCATAATGATAATCATCAATATGTAGTAAATGAATGATATAATGTTTATTAGATATTTTTACTTATGACATAGAGTTTGTCACCATAAATAATCATGTTTAACTTTGGATTTAATATTAAAGGATCCTAATATTTACTGAAAACTCTCTTGCTATTTCTTATATTCATTATGTATTTTGTTTATTTTAACATAACTATTTATTTTAGTATAAACTTGGATTTTTTTTGTACCACCTTTACATTCAGTTGAAGAGTTAAAAAGCATTTCTCTTTCAACAAAGAGAATACAAAGAATACCAGGTCACTATAATCGAGTAGTGCTTTCTGTATTCTATGATATAGTTTTGTAGTCCAAACAAAATAATTTGTAGATCTACCTTTTAAAATTCTGGCAAAGAAGTGCCAAATATTCTATTTGGTATTCATCTTTATTTCATTTTCCTTGGATTGCTCTTAATAATATACCTCCAAAAAGTACAGTTTGATCTTCAAAGCACTTCTAAGTTGCATTATTTTATGAAATCAAGTTGGAAGCCTGTTTGAAAAACTTCCAGCTTAGTCTTTCTCACACTTAAAACTCAAATTTTAATGTAGTGCTTAAGTAACTATGGCAGCAATCTGTGTGAAGTAATGGTAGAGTGCTATGATTTGTTTTCAAACCTCCTTTCCCAATAACATTGTATGAGAAAGCTCAATATATAAAATAGATCCAAACGGACTTGCTTGAGTTGCATAATGGTTGGCATGCTTGGGGCATCCAACGGGATGACCCTAACTAGTCTCAGTGATGGCATATGAGGTTTCAGCTCAAACCCTTTAATATTCTTCAGAACCATGAATATGTGGGGACACTGTATTGAAGTCAAGAGTCAAGAGAGACACTACTTACCCTTTCTATGACATAGGTGACTCATTTACGTCACTGGATTCAGCATTCTTAATTATGAAATAAGAATCCAAATACAGTCCAAAACTGTATTCTAAAATACAATGAAAACTTGAAACATGGCTAGGTATATGAGTATAGACATCAGCTAGTATTATCTCCAAATCATTAGTCTAATAGAAATACGACCAAGCATGCGACATATTTCAGAAGAGAAAGATGTTAGTAAAAAAAAAGAGGAGGGAGGGGGAGTATCTTAGCTTTTACTTGTCCTTCACTTTAGGGGGTCTTATATCTGCCTGAATGCCAATTTATGCAAGGAATATCTGTATTTAATTTCCCATGTAGTATCTAATCAAATTTGAAAGCAAAGCTCTCTGGAAGAAATTTTGTGTAGTAAAAAAAGCAATAAAACTCTGATAAAAAGCCAAGACTGTTTTATAGGGAATGCATATATAGCAATGATCACTTATTAATATCTCAGTTGCAAATATTATCAATAATCAGATGAGGGCAGCAAGTAGCCAAGCTGGATGCTGAAGGGATGGGATCAGGGGTGAGTTTGTTTTATAGTCCATGGCTAAAAATGATAAAAGTATCAGGTCACCAACACTTAAATGGTTTTATGACCTTTTACTGGTTATGTTTTCTGATTTGAAAGCAATCTAAGGTAACATTTTGTATATTTCCATTTCTTTGAAAATCCCCAGTGAAGAGTAGTTTCTGCCATTATGCCATTCTGCTCTATGAATCCTCTTTCTCATGCGGTCATCTATTCTGATCACCTATTACCTTTCCACATAATAAGTAAAATAACTATTTCTCTCCAGAAGTAGCATATTGATAGTGTTTCTGAATTTGACATATATCACTCATCTCCTACTACCTTTTTCAGACAAACTGAAATTCATATAATCTGTTCCAGTTTTTAAAAAGCACATGAAAAATAGGTAATGCATTTTTTCTTTTATTTCATAGACAAAGGCTCAACTGATATGATATACTCATTGCCTATCATTAAGACAAATTTCCAGTTTATTTACAGTAAGGAGATAGCAAGTAAAGTGTTGAATGTATATGATTTTTTTTTCAAATGGCAAAGAGTAATTTTTCCCCTTTTAAATCATTGTTTTTGTATCCATTTCCTGCAAGCATGAGCTCAGGAAGTGATAAAGTTGACACAGTTGCTGATGGATTTTCAGGGGCTCATGCCAAGTTGTTTCCTGGTGCCAAACACAATGGATCAGGAAATATGGCACGTGACCAGAAAAATCCTATTGTTTTAAATAAGTTTTCTCTCTCACTCAGGCTGTAAGCAGAAATTCCCCAGAATATTTAAAGCTTTCTTCAGTATGATGGATGAGCCTAGGCATGTTCAGATAGTTATCTTCATGCATAGTTTTCTTATTAGCCTAATAGTTAGAAATCCCAAATGATGAAATAGTTCAAGAAATTCATAATAACTCTTCAGAACAGATTAAGTAAAAAATATTTTTAGAGGAAAGGATTTGATAAAATAGAAAAGCAAAAATGTCTCATTATAATTCTCATGAGTTTGACTTCATTTAAAGTAATATTCAATCCATTTATTAATGAGTTTCAATTAATGTTACAAATTATATATAATATTATATAAAATAAGTAATGTTACATAATGTGATAAACCACAGATGTTCACTGTAAAGGCTTATAGATCTAATGGATCTCCTGGGTTTTGCTTCTAAGAAATACTTTGTAGATTGCTAAATTATCTGTCCTTCTCATAAGGCCAGTTGGTGCCAAACATTTAATTTTCTTCCCATCTTTATCTCCAAGTGTTTATTAATATTGAAAAAGTATTTTCTTCTTTCCCAAAGATTCCAAACTTCCTTGACTTTTGGATGTTCTTTTATTGTTATTATCAATTTGGCATAGATATTCATTCTTTTTTTCTTAAATATTAGTATTAAGGTTTTATGGGAACACTGTAATAAAATAAGGCAGTGGCCAAATGCAGACTTTAAAAATATAATTCATGTTCCATAAGGTTCTTTTCAAGTGCAAAGACCACATCAACATTCAATGTGCAAGCTGTCTAAATGAACACTCTAAAAATCAAGCCTATTGAGTTAACTTATTCTACTTTATTTTCAACTGCCAGTACCATAAATTGATCATAAACTAATCAGAAGCCTTGGCCTCACCTGGAAAAAAATATCCACCTGGATTATGTTTTATGTTCACAGAACTGCCATCTCCTAACTGCTCAGCTCCTGGGCGCAGGCAGCTTTGAAAAAATAACCTAAAACAAACATGTGAATGGGCTGGCCATAGTTCTGTTGGTAAAGCTGACCTGTAGTTAGATTTACAAATTTTAATAATATTTTAATATTATTCTTTTTTAAAGAAATTAAATAAAAACAAATAAATACAACAAAATGTAAAATTCAGACCTCTTTTATGTATAAGAATTTGTTTGGGGAGCAGGTGATATACTACAATGGTGAATGTATTACACAATTGAGCTGACTTAACCAGAAAACTTTAATTTTCTGTGCATCTATTTTCAACTTTAAATTTATTACAAAATATTCTTATTTTAAATATAATTTTAATGATTTCAGAGAGGAAGGGAGAGGGAGAGAAAGATAGAAACATCAATGATGAGAGAGAATCATCGATTGACTGCTTCCCCCATGTCCCCACTGGGGATGGAGCCTGCAATCCTGGCATGTGCCCTACTGGGAATCAAACCATGACCTCTTGATTCATAGCTCAGCACTCAACCATTGAGCCACTGCAGCCAGGCCAAAATATTCTTTATAGCAAAAGTAATCAAGCATAAAATGAAGAAACAGAAGAAGAAAGGATGATGGAAAAACAAAGAGAATGAAAGAAGGAAGGAAGATCTGAAAAGATTTAAAAAAACAGTGAGAGGGAGAGAAAAAGAGAGGAAGGGAGACACAAACACACACACACACACACACACACACACACACGAGAGAGAGAGAGAGAGAGAGAGAGAGAGAGAGAGAGAGAGAGAGAGAGAGAGAGGACAGAGAGAGAGAGATAGTCCTCTTTGTACCCAAATGACGGTGTTGAAAGATAGGGGATCACGGAAGTTAACTGAACTCCTAAGTATATACAAATTATTGTAAAAAAAAAAATCATGGGATAAACAAGCTAAACAGACACAAATCATTTATTTATTTTTGCTAAATACATTCTCAGTTTTAAACGTCAACAAATAAAAGGAAAACCAGGATATTTTCAAAGGAGAGCAAATAACAGTTAAAACAAAACAAAGCTTTTAGTTGGTATTGCTGGGGAGGTAAGAGATTGTGCTGATATGGGTAAGAAAGAGCCAAAAGGAAATAATGGCTAAAGGACATAATTATTCTGCAAAATCCACCCTCACAGGGGAGATAAATTTTTTTTTGTTTACCTCATTTTAACAAAGAAATTCATCTGAGAAACTGACATAGACCACAATTCTTTCCAATGCAATAGACTAGATAATCTATTACCCTAACTTGGTGCTCCCAGTTATTTTATTTTGGCAACTCCACTGGCTCCAACACAAGAAAAATTGGGGAAGATTTTCCATGACTTGTAGCTGGCAAAAGGCCTAGTCACAGTTTAAAGCCAACCTAGATTTACAAAGAAAAAAATGAAATCATCTCATGAATCATATAAAATATTTTTACTGTCTTACATCTCCAAAACTATTATTATTTTTAAACATAGCTTTAAACTTGTTTAAGATAATATATATCCTAAGACATCTAAATAGCATTCTTTTATCAAAAGAATTTTTAAACTCTCTACAATGTGGACATTTTTATATATTACTGGGAGTTTCTGTATTTTCTCAGTCTTAATATTTATGATTCTTCACATTTTTAATGTTTTGCAAATTGAGAAAAAAAAACTTACAGTTGAATTGTCATTGAAGATGATCTTTCTTTTTAAAGAAAAACTGTTGTTTAGAAGTGTGTCCTTAGAATAAAAAAATAATAATTTATAGGTGAAATAGTAAATTGTAAAATAATATATATAAGAAATAAGTATATGAATTAATTATTATTAACTACAATTGTATTATTACTTCAGAGACTATAATATTAGAATCACGTTTACTATAAACCTAAAATTAAAAGAAACTTTGTGCATTTATCTGGATAATTCCAGAAGATTTTGCAACATTTTTATTTATTTATGCAAACTAATCCTTTATCTCACAGTAGAAAATTAGGGACTTTTCTCTGCTTGATCAAAACTTTGTTTCTAATTGTCAAATATAACTGAACTACTTATTAATTCAGATTTAAAATCATGGCAGTAATCCCTATGTAGATAGATGGGAGTGTGAAAGTTCAGATAATGTTGAGCAGTGTTTACTTTGAGAGCAATTTCTGACAGGAGAGAACAGAGTAAGTATAAGAGAACACCCAGAGCAGCTCAAATCTCACGAAGGAGAAAGCTGCCACTGCCTTAAACAAAGCAAAGGTATCGCCTATTGCTGTGGGATGACCTCACCTACAAAGGGACCAGACTCTGGAGGCCACATCTGTTGGTCCCATATTTTAACTTTATTTTGGTGACCTGACATTTGGAGTGGCTCTGATTGGTCTGGAATTAGCCTTCTTATCATGTGAAACATCTGTACTGTATTGTTCCAAAGGATTAGCCACCCACTGGGGATTCTGTGAAGTCAGGACAATGGAGGTCATTAAAGGTGAAAACATTTATTTTCCGGTCTCTAGTTCAGCAGGGGAAAGCCACACAGCTGATGGATTTTCCTTTTTAATCCAAAGCTCAGCATTCTTGCAAATATAACTGAACAACAGTGATCCCTGCGAGGTTTGTTACACTGGAATTGATGACTGTAGGAATTCAGAATTATTTACCAGGCAAAGAAGAGGAGAGAGGAAAACAGAAGATTCCATGTCAAAGTTTGGAGTTGAAAGCAAACTAGAGCATGCATTCAAGAATGACACTTTAGGATGATTCTGAGTTAGATAGCCAGACACACAGTCTTAGGTGGTACTGCAAATTAAAGTACATTTTTCTTCTGCTTTTTTGTAACTTGAAATCATTTTTTTTTTCTTTTCAATCAATTGTCCTCTCTCAAAATCTCCTGACAGTGAAGTTATAACACTGTGATATTTGATAGGTAAAATCTGGGACATGAGAGAGTGTGGATAAATGGATTTCCTAGGTTCCAGGTTATACTGTGTGCCTTCAAAAAAGATGTTGACAGCCCTAACCGGTTTGGCTCAGTGGATAGAGCGTCGGCCTGAAGACTGAAGGGTTCCAGGTTCGATTCCGGTCAAGGGCATGTGCCTGGGTTGCAGGCACATCCCCGGTGGGGGGCGTGCAGGAGGCAGCTGATCAATGTCTCTCTCTCATCGATGTTCCTACCTCTCTATCCCTCTCTCTTCCTCTCTGTAAGTAATCAATAAAATATATTATTTTAAAAAAGATGTTGACGTCCCAGCCCTTGTATCTCAAAATGTGACTTTATTTCAACATAGATATTCCAAATGTTATAAATTAAGATGAGGTCATGAGGAGAATGGGGGGCTGCTAGTCCAATATGTACAGTGTCCTTATAAGAAGACCACCATGTGAACACAGAGACACACAGAAAGAATGCCATGTGCTAACCAATGCAGAGCTTTGAGTGATACAGCTACAAGCCAAGGCATGTCAAAGAATGCCAGCAAGCCACTAGAAGCCAAGAGGAGGCCGTGGGGGATTCCCCTGTGGATTCTGGAAGGAGCTAGTGTAGCTGATACCTTGATTTTGGAATTCCAGCCTCCAGAACTACAAGACAATACATTTCTGCTTTTAGCTACCCAGTATGTAGTGCTTTCTTGAGGCAAGCCTAGGATATACGTAGTATGATATAGTTAATAACTTTAGCTTTTCTGACTGCAAAAGCAATATGTCTGCATATATTCTTTCACCTTCTAAGTTGTATCAGGGACAATGTACATGAAGGGAAGGTATGGTAAATGGCGGGGGTGTTGGCACATCACTCCAGCACATGTGCCATCTCCCAAATTTCTCTGCATGTTAAAGGCCTCTAACCACCCATTGACTAGTCTGCTCTGAACAGCTCTCTATATAACACTAAGCAGAACACCTCTGTAAGGGTGACTTACTTTTGAGCTATATGAGATAACATGACTTGAATGCCAATTATATTAACTAGAACAGTAGTTTTCAAATTGTGGGTTGTCACCTATTAGCAAGTGATAAAATACTTTTGTGGGGAATTCCCACCCTCATCCCTAAATAAAACCAAATTGAATGAAATTGAATTGCAATTATGAAGTGCACTTGTACATTCTCCAAGTATGCTTTTGGAAACATTTATAAGTCTATGACTGTGGCAGAGGAGATGTGTGTGTGTGTGTGTGTGTGCGCGTGCGCGCTTTAAGTTGTACTATAATGTTACATTTATTATTATGGATCACAGAAAAAGATAATTCAAAGATTCAGGAATATCTTATATTTCCTAAGTGACCACTACTTTATAACATTAGGTAATCTAGACAAAAAGTTAAATAAATGTGATGTGCTTTATTTAAAAAAACAAACACCAACAACATTTGCAATGATCTCATAATTCTGCAGAGGTTTATTATTTTCTACAACTGATAAAAACTTGTGGTTTTGTGGTAAGAAACAAAAACGTTTTATGACTGGCAAATTGCTTTGTCTTTAATCACAGGCTTTCCAAAAAGTTTTAAATATCATAAAATTTGTATTTTCTCTTTAAGTGAGTTTTCCTGGTTAACCAGGTCTCTTGCCTTAGAAACAATGGGGTAAGGAGACATAGTATAGTAAATATTTTCAAAGCTTGAATATGCAACATCAACAAATGGAACAAAACCCAAAACATCTGTGGAAAATAACAGATAAACAATATAAGAACTTTCAAAGAACATCATCCAGAAGTGAGCAAATAAATATGTTACTGTCCAACTGCACATGCTCATGTGAAGGCATCTCTTTACTGTTGGTCTCTCAAAGGTTATCTGGCTACTTCCTTCTAGGGCAGTAAGAGGTTTAACTGCCCAAAAATATGAAATGATTTACCAATATTATCAGAGAAAAACCTAGACTTGGCTCTAGTGTCCTAATTTCCAGATTTGCTTTGTTTTTAACTATACACTACATTCTCATACACAGTAAACAAATCAAGAACTTTTTAGAAAGATGCAGATGATCAAAACTGACAAGAGAAGAAATCGAATATCTGAGTCTAGTAACACAATTGGATTAGTAATTAAAATCCTTCCCACTAAGAACAGGTCAGTCCCAGATGGCTTCATTGAATATTTTCATCAAATATTTAAAGAATATGTATCCATTCTCTCAAAATATTTCAGGAGAGTAAAGGAGGAGGAAGCATCCACAACCCATTCTATGAGACCAGTATTTATCTGATGATATCAAAGCCAGAGCAAGACATCACAAGCAATTATCACAAGAAAATTAGACCAATAGCCCTCAAACATGGATGCAAAAATTCTTAAATTAACATTAGCAAACAAAATTTTACAACACATGAAAGGAATTTTACAACTGACCAAGGAGGAAGGAAGATTGGTTTAAAATACAAAAATCATTTAATGTAATACATCATATTAACAAATTTAAAAATGAGAATCACACAATCATTTAAACACATATATAACAAACACTTAAAAAATTCTACTCCCGTTTCTGATAAAAATTACCTAAATCAGAACTGAAGAAAGCTTTCTCAGCTGGTAACAGCATCTGTAAAACTTATAGTAAACATCAGAATTAATCATTAAAGACTGTTTCCTTCCTAAGGTCAAGAACAAGTATCTGCTCTTGACATTTTTATTCAATATTATACTGAAGATTCTTTCTAGCCAGAGAAGTCTGGAAAGAAAAAGTAATAAAAGGCATACCATTTTGAAAGAAAGAAGTAAAACTGACTTTATTCTTAGGTGATATGTTTCTGAATCCACAAAATTCCTGCTTAGAACTATTCAACGAGTTCAGCAAGGTCACAGTATACAAGATCAATATACAAAAATCAATAGCATAGCTATCCAATAACAATGAACAATATTTAAGTAGAAATTTAAAATTTTATTCATAATAGCACCAAAAAGAATAAAATTATTGGCAAGCCAATCAACAAAAAAGGTAAGATATGTATACTAAATATTATAAAATATTGCTGAGAGACATTAAATCTAAAAAATAGAAAGATTTTAATGTATATGGATAGGAAAATAAGTGTTATTAGGACAGTTCTTCCCAAATTTTCCTATTGATGGAATTAATTTGAATTAAAACCCCAGCAAGTTTTTAATAGAACTTTATAAAGCTTATTCTAAAATTTATATGAACTGATTAGGACTCCAAATAGGAGAAAATGATTTTGATAAAATGTACTGTACGGTTTGGCTCAGTGGATTGAGTTTTGGCCTGTGGACTGAAGGGTCTCAGGTTCGATTCCAGTAGAAGGCAAGTACCTGGGTTGCAGGCTCCTCTGGATCCCAGCCCTGGTTGGGCATGTGTAGGAGGCAACCAACTGATGTGTCTCTCACACAGTGATGTTAAAAAAAAAAAAAAGCCTGGTCTGCCTGGGTCAGCTGTTGAGCATCGACCTATGAACCAGGAGGTCAAAGTTTGATTCTCAGTCAGGGCATATGCCCAGGTTGCAGGCTCAATCCCTGGTGGGGAATGTGCAGGAGGCAGCAAATCAATGATTCTCTCTCATCATTGATGTTTCTACCTTTCTCTCCCTCTCCCTTCCTCTCTGAAATATATATATGTATATATATATATATATATATATATATGTATGTGTATATATATATATACACATATATATGTGTGTGTGTATTAAAAAAAACACAAAGTGAAGAACTTACGCTACCTGATTTCAAAAAGTACAATAAAGTTACTGTAATCAAGTCAGTGAGATAGCTGCTATAGAGACAGGCATAAGATCAATGGAACAGAATTAACATCCAGAAATGACCTCTCACACTTATGGCTGACTAATTTTCAACAAAGATGACCAAGGAATTCAATGGGGGAATTTTCAACAAATGACACTGGAACAATAGGAATCCCTTGTATAAAGGCATTAATTTAGTTTCTATTCTAATTTCAGCCATAAAAATTGACCAAAGACCTCAATTTATGAACTAAAATTTTACAGTTTATAGAAGAAAACAGGAAAAGATTTTATGACCTTGGGTTATGCAAAGAATTTTTAATATGACACCAACAACTGGAGCCATAAAATAAAAAGAAATGTTAAATTGAAATTTACATGCACAACAAAAATGTGTGCACGTCAATAAACATTATTACAAAGTTCAAGGGCGGGATGTCTTTGACATTCCTCAGCTGCATCCCTGCCTACTGTCTCGGTCATCACAGTGTTCTTCCCTCCTGTGCCATCTTCATGTGCTATTCTCCCTGCCTATCTCTCTTTTTTATTTTTTTTAAATATATTATTATTATTTCAGAGAGGAAGGGAGAGGGAGAGAGAGAGAGAAATATCAGTGATGAGAGAATACCATTGATCAGCTGCCTCTGCATGCCTCACACTGGGAATCGAACCCACAATCTAAGCATGTATGTGCCCTGATGTGGAATCAAACATTGACCTCCTGGCTCATAGGTCAACGCTCAACCACTGAACAAGGCTGGCTGGGCACATCTCTCTTTTTCTTATAAAGATACTAATTGTATTGGGTTAAGGTCCTACCTTAATTCAGTATGACTTTATCATCACTTGATTACATCTGTAAAACCCAATTTTCAAATAAGGTAACATTCACAGGTACCAGGAGTTCGCATTTCAAAATATCTTTTTGGGGAACATAATTAAACTCATAACATATGTAAATGTAAATTTCCCCCAAAAGATATACAAATTGTCAGTAAGCATATGAAATGATGTTCAACATCAATAATTATGAGGGTAATGCAAGTTAAACCTTCAGTAAGATAACACTTTATACACATATGATTGCCTGGAATAAAACTGGTAGGCACTAACAAGTACTGGATAGAATGTGGAGAAACTAGAAACTAGATGCATCATGCCAGGACATATAAAACAATGGAAGTTTGGCACTTCATACAAAGGCAAAACGTAACTTTATTCTGTAATCCAATCATTTCTCTTTTAAATATCAACTGAAGAAAAATCAAAACATATGTCCACACAAAGGCTTATACATGGATACACAGAGCAGTATTATATGTAATAGCCAAGAGCCTTAAATAAATTTAATAACCATCAATTAATGAATGGATAAGTAAAATATGGTTTATATAGATAACATAAACTATTTAGCAATAAAATGGTGCTTGCTACATGAATGTATCCTAATAACATTAAGCTAAGTGAAGGAAGTTAGATGGTTAGGTTCAAAATACTATCCACTATGTTATTCAATTAAATAAAATTCCAGAAGACATAAATTTTAGAAGGAAAGATTAGTGGTTACCTGGGGCTAGGTTTGGGAGATTGAATCCCTAATGGAATGTAGGTTGGGATGGCAGAGATGGTCTAAAAGTAGATTGTGGTGATGGTTTCACAACTCTATACATTTATTAAAAATCACTTTTTGTGAACTTACAGTAGATTATTGGCATGTAAATTATACCTCAACAAAATTGTAAAAAAAAATTACCAACAAGGATGTCAATTGGGTGGTAGAGATGGAACCAGATTGGGTAATATATTAATGATCATTGAAGTTGGATGATAATTAATGGGGAGTCATTATAGTATTCTCTTTTAAATAAATGAAAATTTGACATTTTTCATAATATATTTTAATTAAAGTAAAAGCAACAATATAAGCTTCTACTCAAGAAACTAGAAAAAGAGCAAATAAAAAATAAGTAACATAAGGAAACTAATAATAGATTAAAACCATAAATCAATGGAAATAAAACCAGAGATAAAACAAGAACAATCAACAAAGTCCAAAGTGAGCACTTTGAAAAGTCAGTAACATTGATAAACTTCTAAAGACATTAAAGAAAAAAATATCTTAGTATAGATTACTACAAATCTTATAGACATTAATAAGATGATGATAAGATATTATGAACATCATCTTATAAAACTTGGACAAAGTAAACAGGTTCATTGAAAAAACATATGAGTGATGAAAAAAAATAAGAAATTTGAAACGTAGTATAGATGTCAAGAAATGTAATTGGGCCCTAGATGGTTTGGCTCAGTGGATAGAGCATCAGCCTGTGGACTGAAGGGACCCAGGTTCCATTCTAGTCAAGGGCACATGTCCAGGTTGCAGGTTTGGTCCCCAGTAGGGGATGTGCAGGAGGCAACCAATCAATGATTCTCTGTCATCATTGATCTCTCTCTCTCTTAGAGAGAGAGACAGAGAATCATTGACAGAGAATATATATGTGTGTGTGTGTGTGTGTGTGTGTGTGTGTGTGTGTAATCAGTGATCAGAAACCATCCTTGAGGAATTTAACTAAGTTTGCTTCACTTGTGAATTCCGCCAAACATTTAAGATGGAAAAGCTATCATTGTTATACCATCTCTTTTCATAGAGAATGAGGGGTAACTCCTATATAAATATACATACATATATTATATTGTTTTAGTTGTAAATTAGTATAAATTTATTCTAGAAAATTATAATACAAAGACAAATGCAAAATAAGATAAACATAATATGGAATTATTTACCTTTTCACTTCCTACACAGGTCTCATGTTAACATGGCTGTTGCTTTTTATTTTATTTTTTCAATTGTTCTTCAGGCATGATAGTTACATAGCTAAAAATCATAAACCTTTTACACTATTTTATAATAATCAAAAGTATATTCCTTTTCTTCTGATCATAAAAACATACTAGACTAATATCATTCTATGCTATACATTTATTAGTAATAATATATATGACTTACTAGTATATAGCACTTATTAATAGGATGACAATTTTTTAACCATCTAAGTGGCCACCTCATTTGTGTGTCACCAAACACTAGGCCCCTTTTGTAGCTATGTAAAATGAGGCATAAAGTTTCATTGATATACCCAAGGCTACAGAACCAGGATTGGTCAAGGCATGTTCTTAACCACTACACACTATTGCTTCCAGGACAATGATTCACTCATTCTCTTTCCTAGTGTGGACATTGAGTCTGGATTGTCTTTTTGTGTAAGACTGTGTACAGTTAGGATTAACTGCATTTCCTTGTAATTAATTTTTCTTACACATTTTAGGCATTGTTCCTGTGGAAAAAAATACATGTTGGGAAATACAGTGAGTATATTTATCTCTCTCTGTGAGATCCTTTTTCTCCACTGTCTGTGTGTGTTTTGGTCTATTTTTTTAGGAGCCAATGCCCCTGTATTTATATGGTACATTAGGAAGCTACCTCTGCTGAAGGTCAGCCCAGTTCATTCAGTAGAGCTTGCAGTTAGAAGCAACTTTTAGCTTCACTTCTTGCCATCTTATTGCAAATTAAATTTCCTATTTTATACTTTATACCTTGCATTATTTATAGTGATAGAAATAGCACAATCCCTGGCATGATAAATGTTTGATACATGTCCATTTAATTTTTAAAGATTTTTTTTCTAGACTACTTTTTGGATTTTTTGTTATTTTTATCTCTCTCATTTGGAAATATATATGTATTGTTTACATTGCATTAACATAATACAGTATAATTAATGTAATAGTGCATCTACACATTAGAATATATTTTAGATGTCATATTATTTTATTCAAACATTTATCTAAGTGAGTTTTTCTTCTTCTTGGTAATCTAGTATAAAGAATAATCATTCATTGAAAGTTTACTATATGTTAAGTATTCTACCAAATAGTTTATATGTTGGGTGTTCTTTATTTCATTTAATCCCTACCATAATTCTGTGAATTCCGTGTTATATTTGAGAACATAAACGTAAATAACTTAAGAGTTCAGGTAATTTTCCAACATAGCAAGTCCAATATATTCAGAATTCTAACGGCATATTGTCTGATTTCAAAATGTATAACCTGAACCACAAGGCAATACTATCTTGATGAGACAGACGCTCCATTTGCAGTATAGTCTAGAACTGTTGCTAGATTCACATACATACGGAAATAGGTGTCTTAATACAGCCGTTTTCTTAAATCTGTTGCACTTTTGAATCATTGGGGATGCTTTCAAAATACTGAAACTTGAACCTCAAGTCACATAAATTAAAGCTGAATATTAAGATGTTGGGTCCAAACATTAGTGTTTTTAAAAAGCATGGAAATTAGGTCAAGGTTTCAAACTTCTGTACTAAAACATAGTGCACCAACAAACACCTTCTTAAGTTTGCAAAACTATTTTACACTTTGTTTTTTATCAATTGCTAATAATAATATCTCAAAATGTCCATTGCAGAAAAAAATCTCTTGCTGGTGTTTTTTGTTTGTTTGTGTTTTTTTGTTGTTGTTGTTTGTTTGTTTCTTGGGGACTGGGGGAGGGAGGTATAGAAAGTTGTTTTTGTTTGTTTTTGGGGGGATAGAAAGTTTGTTTGTTTGGGGGGGAATAGAAAGTTGATTTATTGGTGGGTATAAGGTGGGGGTAACACGGAGACTCCCTGGAGCGCAGGGCCCAACATTTGCCCAGCGGACCACGATTAGGGATGTATTTGACTCCACAGCCATCTGGGATGAGGCGCTTCTCGGCCACCATGTCTTCAGACTCATCCGCATTAAACTCGGTAAAGCCCCACTTCTTGGAGACAGGGATTTTTTGGCGGCCCAGGGAACTTGAACTTGGCTCTGCGTAGAGCCTCAATCACATGCTCCCTGTTCTGCAGCTTGGTGTGGATGGACATGATGACTTGGCCAATGTGGCCTCAGGCTACTGTGCCCTGGGGCTCTCTCCAAAAGCACCCCGCATACCTGTCTGGAGCCTGTCAGCCCCAGCACAGGACATCCTGTTGATGCGGATAACGTGGGAGGGGTGGAGCTGCTGTCGGTTGTGAAAGCTCTCTTTGCCACAGCTTTTCACCAGGTACTTGTGGGCACAAATACGGGCAGCCTCCAGACAGGGCTTCGGAGGACAGCTGCTCATAATCATCTGACACCATGTGGCCACAGAGTGGGAATTCGTCCACTTTCGCCTTCTTCCGCCCCAGGTCAAAGATTTGGATCTTGGCATCAGGGACACCTCAGCAGAAGTGAAACTTTGGGTATGGCTTGTTCTTACAACATCCGGTAACACCGGGAGGGGCGGAGACCCATGGCGACACAGGATCTTCAGTGGCACACAGAAGGGAAAGAGCTGCTGGTATTGTCTACAGAGAAAAATGTGCCTTGTCTCCCCAGGTTGCTGTAGGGGCTGCGGTCCTTGCACTATACCTAGAAAAGGAATTTTCTAAGACTCGCAAGGGAGGATGCGATCTAGTAGAAAGCTTTATTTCTGTGGAATTACACCCCTGGGTTTCCAAAGTCCCATTTTCCTTTGTCCAGTCATTGAAGAAGTGTAGCTGGCGTTTCACTAAAGCTAAAATCAGAGCCAGAGTTTCCTTTCCATGTTGGAGCAGGGTCCAATACAGCATTAGGCTAGTTGCAGTCCATTAGTCCATTGTGTGTGTGTTGGGGGGGGGGTGGTGGGGAGGGCCGTCAACATGGCCCTGGGCTACACAGGAGAATGTCAGGGAGCCAAGAGAGTACACCCCAAGTAACAGGAGTTCCAAGGGCCCTGAGAGCACAAGAGAGAAAACTATTTTGTTTAGGGGATTGTATATCCCTAAATGTTTGCACCCTTCTAGTAGCCACGCCCAATCTAGCCAATGATCTCTGTTCCCAGCTGTGACTGACAGAAAGCACCGCCCTCTGTCACCCTAACTTTACCAGGCATGTGTTCATCTTCTCTGTGTTGGATTCCCAGGAAGAGTAAAGTTGCAGCTTCCTGGTGAAGCTGCCCAAATGACATGCCTGCAATGTCTGGCCTTCCCTTTGCTTCTTTTCTGTTATTAATAACTAATTAATTACAACAGTATCAGTATTATGTAATTTAATGGAGATCTGTGAGTGAGTGTATTGGCAAACTCGAGCTAAATCTACCTAGATAAAAGTATCATTGTAAAAGTTTCTGTCTTTCTTAAAAATAATAGGCAATAGCAATGTTTTTATTAGAGAATGAATTAATAGCAGGGTTAGGTTATAACCATTGTTAGATCACATCAAGTTAGAAACTTTGGAAAGGAGTTATAGGTAATGACCTAATTAATGAAAAATGCAATTAAATTACATTTAAAAATCTGTATCCCGGCAACTTTTAGATACAACATTCAGAAACAAGTGAATGTAAAACAATCACACAAATGAAAATAAACTAACAGTCATTTGTTATTTAAAACACCAGTGTTTGAAAAAAAAAAGTCAATAAACTATTGTATATATAATTGTATGTGGTATGAACAGTAGACAACAAATCATTATTTTTTAGGGGGAAGTGAGATGATATGACAGCAACTGGACAATGGGCGCAGGTAAGATAACTGATAAGAAAGGAATCATATATTTGATCAATTCCCACAATTTTTCAGTATGCAACTTACATTTGTAATAAGTTATTAGTTCCTAAAGGATAAAGAGAATTTAATGACTAATAGTTTTAAACAGGAGACTAAAGGAATGTAGAAAATTGATCATGCACAAACATATATACAGAAGGGAAATAATTGGGAAAGTACAAATATCTCAAAAGGTTGAAATTGTAAAAAGATAAATTAAGCTAGAAAAGTTTCTGACAGTGACAATTATTATGTTCCAGCACAATCACCATGTGAACAGAACAGGTGAAAACTTTATCACTTGTAACAGTGAGAACTAAAAAAGCACCCTAAAATATATTCTAGGGGAGATCTGTGTAGACTAGGGCAGGGGACCTGATGGCATTTAATTCTATTTATCTACTTTAGAGGGAGTTTCTTTTTATCGAAGTTGAGAAAATTCACTCTTTAATTATAGTTATTCTTAATAAAATGCTGCTATCTTCCTGCAGCATTAGATTCCACACCATGCTCTGTAGAAACTTCTGTGTAAGGGCAGCTCCAAAATTTCTATGTTGTAGAGCTTTCCATTGCTGGGTATTATTGGAATTGTGGAATGGGGATGCACTACTTTTCTTGAAGCAGCTTTTGAATAACGAGCTCCTGGTTTCAGCTACGTTAGGTTAATTCGAGGTGAGTTGCTTAATCATGCTGAACGGGGTTAGCCTGAAGGAAACCCTGACTATGAAAGACATGTTTATTTGATCTTCAATCAAAAGTAATTGACTTTAATGAAGTCTCCTTCTTAGGATGATGCTAGGGTGGGTTTGACTCAAGAGCTAGTCAAAGTTGTTGGTGACCATGACTCTTGCCTAGGACTAGAGAAAAGGTTAAATATTCAGGAACAGAGAATAAATACTCAGGAACAGCATGAGCATTTTCTTGATGGGTAAAGGGTATTCAATCTGTTTCAAAACATCAAATCCGGAGAGTGGATCAGGGCACTAGGGGTGACAGAGGCAGAGTCCAAATCTAAAAGGAGGCTGCAGCGAACTAGGCAGAAGTAGGTCAAAATAAGAAGGATCATGGAAAATGGTCAAGAAGGCTTTAGGCTGGCTTAACACTATAGAGGTTATCTAAAACCCTATCTTGCCACTTCATCAAATGAAATTTGGAAATCCGCGTATATAAACTCTATATTCAGAGAAGTGGTTACCTTCTTCTGGGGAACCACAGAGAAGTGGGGAAGAAAAGGAGCAAGGGAAGGAAAGAAACACGTATTTAGACACAATGTTCCATTTCTTATAAGAGATGGGTTCCTAGTTATTCACCTTATTATTATGCTTCATCACTTACATATGTAGCATATGGGTTCTATATGTGTCAAATATTTAATAATTTATACTTTAAAAATTAAAAAATATTAATTTAAAACAAGAAATATTATAAGGCTTTTATCTGTATAATGTCAACTTAAATGACAGGTAACAGTATATTGAACACTTTTGCCATATGGGGAAATGTCGGTGTGCACTTTATATGCATTTACAAATGTAGCTTTTCTTGCGGTGGTTGGGAATGAGGAAAGAGTAAACGAGAAGCAATATCTTTAATGACAG
This sequence comes from Corynorhinus townsendii, assembly GCA_026230045.1. Classification (NCBI taxonomy): domain Eukaryota; kingdom Metazoa; phylum Chordata; class Mammalia; order Chiroptera; family Vespertilionidae; genus Corynorhinus; species Corynorhinus townsendii. The sequence continues at coordinate 220,798,094 of JAPDVU010000001.1, forward strand.
GCTGGATTTTCAAATCTATTGGTAGGAATTTGTAAGATAGTGAAGAGGTTTATTCAAAATTAAAGTTGAAAATAAGCTGTTATAGCTCTTTGTGCACTGTTGTTTATACAATCATATTCCTGTTATTCATTCATTATTGATTCAGCATCTGTCACCTTCCCACTGCACATAATCATTCATACACAACTTAGTTCTACTGATACTTGATTCTATGTTTCTCAGGTCATCCCTGTTTAAAAGGAGTTCAAGGAAAAATCAGCATTTGAAAGGCCCATCACATGTCCGGCTGTTTCTAAGCAAATTCAATTTGAAACATTTACTTAGTTTTCTGTGAATTTCAAATCACACTGTTAAACTTGGTGTGGAAAACACACCTACACAATCATATCTAAACTTACTACAGGTGAAAAAGAACAGCATGACACACCTTATTATTTGATCAGCAATACAGATGCCATCACAAGGCTTTCTACATCTTTGAGTGACAGAAATTCACAAGATGCTAGAGAGAGTTGGACAGAGTAAATGAAGAAAAAACAGGAATGATATCTCTAGTTTAGCAGAAACATAGTGTCACCTACTTCAATATCTACTGTCAAAACAGCAGTTAAGAATCAATCTCTTCCCTATCCTCCCAACCAAAAACATCCCCTGCTAAATTAGCTCCAGAGTAAGGTGTCTGGCTGCCAGTTGTTTTTGTGAGGTGGCTTCATTCTTCATGTGATTTGGCCACAGGGATGAGAGCGGCTGATTTTCATCATAGCACATGTCTTACAGGGCAGGTAATATTGTGAACTGCTGTCTTGGCAGGCATTTCTTCTTAACGGCGACAGCTACCAGCTGTGGAGAGCACAGCTTGCAGCTAAAATGATAACAAAAACTCTGCTTGTAATTTTTATTTATTTATTAATTTTTTGGCTAAGGGAATAAGAATTTGTAAAACAGAGCAAAATATAAGAAGAATGCTTTTAATTGACATAGGGAACTGGTATTACTTCAAACTTTACCTTAACATGTCTTCTCACATATCTATAGTTGTGTTTCTAAAATCAACTGTGGGCAATTTGGATCTACTTCACCAAAGACCTTTGGCAATGTCTGGAGACATTTTTGATTGCCATGACTGGAAAGGGGAGCCACTGGCATGTGGTGGGTAGAGACCGGGAATGCCACTGCACATCCTACATTGCACATGACAGCAATTGCAAGAAATAGTTAACCGGCCCGCGCTGTCGATAGTGCTGCTATTGAAAACCCTAAATCTACAGTCTTCATCAAGGGCCTGAGAGTAAGTCCCTAAGGAGTCCTCTATCTACATGCCAACTATTGGACACCATTAGCAATGGTGAATGAAAATGCTACACAAATGCAGCTCGTTCTCGATAATTCTCAAGTTAATTGACTTGGACTCAGAGAGTCCTTCTTCAAATATTCCTTCACAGATTTAGTTGTGGACAATCCCAAGGATACGGGTGAAGATAAGCACTTTTCTTCGATGTAAAAAAGCCAGTAACTTGCCAGACAGGTGTCAGTGTGTATGTTTCAGAAAGATATTTTTTTATCACCTCAGTCTTTTAAAAATCCATTACTTTGAAATAGGATTTTCCCCTTTGGAAACTACTCAATAATATTTTTTAAAAATGTATGACCAGTGATTCTGAATAGTCTGTAGCCAGTAATGTTTGAATCTCTATATTTGCTTAACAGAAACCCCATTTCTACTGTGCATATGCTCTTGGATAGCCCACTGGAAAATTTTCAACATGTTTGACATTGCATATCTTTCTGTTAAATTCTCTCCCTTTATCCTCTATTTTATGCTAAAAATCTGATTGTCGTTCTTGATATTTTTCTTCTCTCTTAAAATTCATCTTCAGAATAGTTCTCCATTTCTCCTGGCTTCCACAATCTACATTAATTTGGCCACTTCATTCTAGTCCACTTCACATACTGTATCCTGAGTAGTCTAACAGATCAAGTATCATGAGTAGATCTCCCAGGGACATCACTGTAAGAATTCTTCATTCATTGGATTTAGTCATTGAATACAGTTCAAACTCCTTATATGGCTCTCAAGTTCTTTTCAGTTCTTGCTAATCCTGCCTCCTGCTTACCTTACTCCTTAGTATTCTGAAATTCTTTCAGTTCCGGAGATGCCCAATGCTCTCTTGGCTCCTAGTGATTTTTGATGTTATTCTTTTCCTAAATTTCAAGCCTCCAATCCAGCCCCAGAATGTTTCTCCACATCCCACATGTAAAAATATAGGTGATTATTTACTTGCTAAAAATGATTGGCTTATTTAGAAGTCTCTGTAATCCTGCTTTAGGAGACATCCATTAATGCAACATCACAGATAGATGCAACTTTATACTCATAACATTTGTAAATGAATATTAAGTGTTGGTAAGGCTGTGAACTCAGGTGAGGTATTATATACCGCTTGTGGAAAATTGATTCACAGAGTAGGGAGACTAATATGACATTATCTAGTAATGTAAGGATGACAATATCAAACCCACACAATCCATCCCCCAGGTGTATATATATCTGAAAATATTCTTACATGTATGTTCTAGAAAGACATAAATTGTGGTCATGATATTATCATGTGTAAAACATCTGTGGTTTATTTATACAATGCAAAGCACCATAACTCAATTCATCAATATAATGGAATTTCAATATTTAAAGTGAACTTTCAACATTAAAAATTGAACATTAGTTGATTTTTAAAAATAAAATATAAAACAAAACTCACTTCACAAGATATTAGCAATAGTGAGTCAATATTATGTAAAATTTCATAGTATATATAATATATCGGTATATGTTTACATATGGTAAGGGATTTTCATATTTAGAAATTACAAAGAAAAGCAATTGATTTATTAATACACAAGTCAGTATGGTTAACTTTAAGTGAAAAGTGTGATGAATAAATTAATGGCTTAAAAGCATATGTGTTGGTCATTTTATTATTTAAAATAGCACATATAAATTTATATATTCACTTTTACATATGATATATTTCTTAATGCAATTATAAGCAAAACTGTGCAAGGATTTTAAACATGCTAAGAATAAGGTAGACATTTATAGGCTATGTTACAATTCAAAGGAGACGTTTCTGGGTCTAGTCTTTGGGCATATGTAATTGAGATGATAGAAAAAGCTTAAAACTTTTGAAAATTATTTTGCTTATAACTTCTTATTAATAAAAATGAGCTTCATAGAAATGCTATGAGACAACATGGTGCTGTGAAGTGCTGAATTCATAATAGGTTGAGATTTTTGTAGAAAACACCGGTATTTCTGTTGAATTCAAATACCAACATTCATGAAAATTAGATATCAAGGAGCTGAAGAATCTTACCAAACTAAGTCATTTTCTTCTTGTTCATGCTTTTATTAGAAATCTTACATAAATTAAACATAGAAATGCAAGATCATGTTCAGTTTTTCCCATGGATCATTAATTTATTGAGAATAAAGAAACTTACATTACCATAACAGGAGTTCAAAAAATGTGTGTTGAATGAGTGCATGGATTATTTTTTCTACAAAGTCATAGTGAATTTTAAAAATAATAGAAACTGAGAATAGCATAACAAAACTGGGACCAAATACATGTATTTCTGATGTTGTGTAACTTGGGAAAAACTTATTTCTGGAGCTGAAATTTAAGAAACTTGACATTACTTACTAAATATAAATATATCATATTTTAAAATATTACTTATATAAACAACTTCAAACATTATGATGCTCAGCAGTCAATATCTGATGCACAAGGGGAGTTTTCCCTGAATGTTAATTTAGTTGGCTTTCATATGGAAGAATACCCTAAAGAGATTAGTAATAACTGTAGAGGTAGGCTCTAATCTTCTATGTGCAGTCTTTCTTTGATCATGATTCTTACTGTGGTTTAAAAATAGATAGCAGCTATATGTTTGCATAGGTGACCTTACTTGCTGTGACAGCTAGTAACTTGAATAATGGCAAACATTTCTTTTCCAGAATTTTCATGTGTCAGGCACCAAGCTAATTGGTTTACAAATTGCATGTAATTTATGAGAAGCTACTCTTATTGCTCCTATTTTGCAGATGATTAAATTTAGTGATGCTAATCGCCTTGCCCACAATACACAGAACTAGGATTAGAACTCAGGCAGCAGACTGCAGTGAGCATATGTTCTGAATTGATATGTACACATGCATTAGATATCAAATTACTGGAATAATCAGTTCAAACAAAAGTAATTCAAAGTAAAGGAAATAAAAGTTACACAACTCAACTCAAGAGACTTATTCCCCCATTGTAGAATGAGGACCACTAATGTTCTATGGAAAACTTTATTACATGCTCAAAAAGAGGTGAACATAATCATTGGATGATCTAATTGAAAAAAACAATATCACTTTCCACCCTTTAGCCCCCATCCACCTCCAAAAATAATTGTTCTTGAAAATAAAAATTTAACCTTTCATGATATTCTGTACTTGGTTAAAACACATTTGAAATACTGTGTTCAGTTTTAGATTATCTATTTTAGAGAAGAATTTAGAGAGACTAAGATGTAGACATGTCTGAAAGGCATATCATATGAAGAATAGTTGAAAGAATTCAAACAACATCCCTGTAGAGACAAAATAATTTTCTCTAAATATTTGAGCCCTTATAAAGAGAAATTAGACATTCCATATAATTCTATGGGCAGCATCATACCCTCCATTTAGAAATTACAGCAAATCAAATTTACTCCTAATATGCTGAAGAATTTATTCAGACCTCTTCAAATGGCATAAGCCAGCTATGGAGATACTCACTTTAAGAGTTAAAGTGGAAACTGAATGAATACCTATTAAAACTATTACACTGGTCATTTCTGCATTGAGTGGGAGGTTAAACTCAATGAATGCAAAAGTACCTTCAATTTACCAGGTCAAATCTTATGTCTACATTTTAATGAGAAAAAAAGAGAGAAAGAAAAGATAATAATTTTTCCCATTTTTATTCTGCACTAGCTAAGTAAAACTATAATTCAATTTAAAAAAACTTACAACCCTTTTAATCCTAAAACTATCTCCCATATAGTATGTGACACATGGAAAATGGACATAAGAGCCTGAGTTTTGTTTTAAGGAATAAATAATTATATATAGTCATGTATATTTTCTACAAGCAAGATTAGGCTCTAATCTTCTGTGAGTAGTCTTTCTTTGTTCATGATTTTTCCATATCACCTTCCACACACCCCCACCCCTTACCTAACCACCACCAAAAATAATAGTTCCTGAAAAAAGTTAACTTGGCATGATATTCTGTACTGAAGTACAGAATAGCCTAAGTATTAGGTACCTAAATATATCTATTTTATACAACTGTATTTAGCAGTTAGAACTCAAAGATGAATTACTAACTTTGTCTTTTTATGTAAGTATTACCCATTTTTACCCATTATCTATACAAAAGACTGTAAACTGTCTAGTTGGGGGTCAGAAGGGATTGCATAGAAAAGGAGTACATACATTTTCTGCATGCTTGTTCATCAGATTGAGCAATTCATCCCTTTTTGAGAGATGCCTGTCTTCAGGAATTCTCTATAAAAATTCATGATAAATAAAGATGAAATGTTTATTATTTTAAAGCCCAGCTTTCTCAATCCTTTATTTGTGGTAAATTATCTTCCCATAAAATTAACAAGTAGCATGACTGGTGTGGCTCAGTGGTTGAGCATTGACCTATGAACCAGGAGTTCACTGGTTCAATTCCCAGCCATAGCACATGCCCAGGTTGCGGGCTTGATCCCCAACAGGGGGGCATGCGGGAGGTAGCCAATGGATGATTCTCTTTCATTGGTGATGTTTCAATTTCTTCCTCTTTCTCCCTTACTCAATGAAATCAATAAAATATGTTTAAAAAATTAAAATAATAAGTAGTAGATTAGATGTGGGTAGGGGAAAATCCATTAGGTTAGGAATCCAAATGACTTTGTTGCTGACCAGCCTTCACCATAATTTAGCAGTGTGACCCTCAGGCACTATAAATAGCATATTTGTACTTTTGGGGTATGGTTACAATAGAAATTACACAGCAGCCCTCTTACCTTACAAAGATATAGAGCAAATCAAATGCATTCTATTGAATACTGTATATTGAGCTAGTTCCTGGGGAAGGATGGATGTAAAGCAAAAGCAGTGCCCTGGAAAATTTCAATGATTTGGAAATCAAACCGGAAAATATTTTACAGATGTGGAATATAAACCACTCAAAAAGGTAAGTTTATCATGTGTCTTCATTATGCAGCACAGTGCCCAGAATGTGGAAAATACTTGAGCTCTTTATATATAAATCATCCCAAATAATCCCCACTTAACCCTGACATCAGTATTATTATTACCATTTTACACAAGAGGAAAATAAAACCACAGGAGACACATTGACAAAAATGGGACTAAAACTCAGGCTATCTGAATAACTTTTGTAATTAAAAAAATGCATCTCTAAGGTAATGGCAGGCATTATATATACACTAGTGTCCCAGTGCAAGGATTTGTGCAAACTGAAGGGAAATTAGAAGAAATATTTTAATATCGCTATTTGCCCTTTCTCTATAATATGTCAACCAAATGCATGATCAACAATGACAGATTGAAACACATGCTTGTAGTTGGCACCAGGGAGAGCTTTATACGTATCGTGCATGCATGAGTCAACTTAGCCTTTATATAGATACTACAGGCCCAGTGCTTGAAATTCATGCACGGGGTGGGGGGTATCCCTCAGCCCAGCCTGCACCCTCTCCAATCTGGGACCCCTTGAGGGATGTCCAACTGCCCATTTAGTCCTGATCCTGATGGGATCAGGTCTAAACGGGCAGTCAGACATCTCTCTCACAGTCCAGGACTGCTGGCTCCCAACTGCTCGCCTGCCTGCCTTCCTGATTGCCTCTAACCGCTTCTGTCTGCCAGCCTGATCACCTCCTAACCACTCCCCTGCCAGCCTGATTGATGCCTAACTGCTTCCCTGCCAGCCTGTTTGCCCCTAACTGCCCTTCCCTGCAGGCCCAGTCACCCCAAACTTTCCTCCTCTGCCAGCCTGGTCACCCATAACTGCCCTCCCCTGCAGGCTTGATCGCTTCCAACTGCCCTCTCTTGCAGGCCTGGTCCCTCCCAACTGCCCTCCCCTGCTGGCCATCTTGTGGTGGCCATCTTATGTCTACATGGGGGCAGCCATCTTTGACCACATGGGGCAGCAATCTTGTGTGCTGGAATGATGATCAATCTGCATATTACTCTTTTATTAGATAGGATAGAGGCCTGGTGCATGGGTGGGGGCCAGCTGGTTTGCCCTGAAGGGTGTCCTGGATCAGGGTGAGAGTTCCCTTGGAGAGTGGGATGGCCTGGGTGAGGGGCCTGTGGTGGTTTGCAGGCTTGCCATGCCCCAGATGACCCAAGCTGAGGCCCTGGGATCTGGGATTTATTTATCTTCTACAATTGAAACTTTGTAGCCTGGAGCGGAGCCAAACCTTCTTCTTGCTCCATGGCCGCAGCCATTTCTGTTGGGATTTATTTATCTCCTATAATTGAAACTTTGTAGGCTTAAGCGGAGGCCTAGACAGGCCAGGGCTTCAGAAGCTTGGCTTCCTCCATCGCCAGGGGCAACCCTAGCCTCCTGCTCTCTCCAGCTCCGTGGCTGCAGCCATTTTTGTTGGGATTTATTTATCTTCTATAATTTAAACTTTGTACCCTGGAGTGCAGGCCTGGGCCAGCCAGGGTGTGCGGAAAGCTTGGCTTCCTCCATCACCGGGGAAACCCAAGCCACCCTCCTGCTCTATCCATGGCCATAGCCATCTTGGTTGGGTTAATTTGCATACTTGCTCCTGATTGGCTGATGGCCGTAGCTTGTGGGTATAGCGGAGTGATGGTTAATTTGCATATTACACTTTTATTAGATAGTATATACTAGAGGCTCAGTACACAGAATTCATTCACGGGGGGTGAGGGTGGTGTCCCTCAGCCCAGCCTGCCCCCTCTCACAGACTGGGAGCCATCAGGAGGTGACTGGGCTGATCAGGGGAAGGCGCCAGCCCCATCATCACACTGCTGCTGCCACTGTCACAGCTGCCAAGGTGTTTTCATCAACACGGACTCCAGTCCCTTCACCATGAAAAAATGACAACTTTCTTTAGGCATTTTTCAAGATGTGTCTTTCATAGGACCTTTCTTTCTTTCTTTCTCCTTCCTTCCTTCCTTCCTTCCTTCCTTCCTTCCTTCCTTCCTTCCTTCCTTCCTTCCTTCCTTCCTTCCTTCCTTCCTTCCTTCCTTCCTTCCTTCCTTGTTTCTTTTTTTTTCTCACCTGAGGATATGTTTCCATTGATTTTTAGACAGCTTGGAAGAGAGAGGGCGACAGAGAGAAACATCAATGAGAGAGAGACACTTTGATTGGTTGCCTCCTGCATGAGCCCTCACCTTGGCCCCGGCCAGAGAGGAGGCTGCAACCTAGATACATGCCTTTGATCAGAACCAAACCCAGACCCTGCAGTTGGCAGGCTGAGGCTCTATCCACTGAGCAAAACTGGCTAGGGCAGGATATGACATTTCTTAGCCCCTCTAGCAGTGGACCTTAGATTTTTCTTCCAGGAATGTGGTGGAAAAACCCTAGATCACCTTCTTGGACTCTTATTACCTAAGTTACCAAGAACACTGTGAGTGGCAGCTTACAGGGAGCATAGCCAATGAGCAGTCAGAAAAGGTGTTTCCTCTGCAGCATATGTGCAGAGGACCACCTGCGCTATGTCCACTGGGCTGGGGGCATGCCCAGAGCTGCGCGGTGATGGCCGCCAGGGGAACGCCCTCAGCCCAGCAGCCCTGCGTTGTGTTCGCTGGGCTGGGGGTGGAGGTGTGCCCCAAGCCACACAAAGGAGGCCGCCAGGGGCATGCCCCCATCCCAGGACCCCCACGTTGTGTCTGCTGAGCTTCTGTCTGCTGGGCTGGGGCATGCCCCGAGCCACATGGCAGTGGCTTGAAGCACGCCCCCAGCCCAGCAGCCCTATGTTGTGTCTGCACCCCGCCCTCCCTCTGCGGCCTGGGAGCTATGGGTGCTTCCATATTTGTCATGGAGTGATGGTTAACTTACATATTACCCTTTTATTAGATAGGACTAGGGGGGACCCAGTGCATGGATTCACACACCTTGAAAGGAACTGTGGGCCGTGAGGCTGCAGTGGGCACAGGAGTGGGTCTCAGCCCATCTTCTGCGCCATTGCTGGGCCCCTCATGCCATGGCCCCTGGTCCCCTCTCTGCCAGCAGCCCCACTCCCGCTGCTGTCACTCCCAAGCACTGATGGTGCCAGCCCCGCTAGCACCTGCTGACAGCATGGAGTGATTGGGGCTGCCACCAGCAGCGGGTGGGAGCAGGACCAGTGCTGTCAATGGGTGCGAGCTGCAGCTCTGGAGCCAGCAGCGGGTGTGAGCAGGGTGGTCACCGGCAGTGGGTGTGAGAGGCGGCTGCTGGCCCTAATTGCCCCTCAAAAGCAGGGGGAGGTGGAGAAGCCCTGAGGGGCGATCTGGGCTGGCAGCCGCTGCTTGCACCTGCTGATGGTGCCAAGCAATTGGGACTGGTGTGGGTGCCAGCAGCAGGTGTGAATGGCAGCTTCAGCACTGGCTGTGGGTGCAAGCGGGGCTGGCAGTTGGCAGTGGATGCAAGCACTGGGCAAGACCACGGTGTGTGGGAGCACAAAATTTCAGTAACTGCCAGAGGCTCACCCCGATGACAGTGACCAGCACCCTTGGTCTGTCGCTCCTGCTCATCTGATCCACCATCCCACCATGGCCAATGCTCGCCATGTTCCACACACGCCCTCTGGTGGTCAGCACATGTCATAGCAACTTGATGTTTGGTTGTTCAGTTGTTCTGGTTGTTCCACCATTCGGTCTATTTGCATATTAGCCTTTAATTATATTGGACTAAAGGCCCTGTGCTCAAAATCTGTGCATAGGTAGGGTCCCTAGGCCTGGCCAGTGATCAGGGCTGATCTGTGTGGGGAGACCGGCAGTGTGATTAGGGCCCCCCCCTACTCGCACCCACCTATGCTGGCCTGGCACCGCCCACTTGCCAGACCCACCCCCGCTGCTGCTGCAAGTAGCCTCCCTCTGTCGGGTGACCAGCAGGGTGATCAGGGGGCCCCTGCTCACAACTGCCTTGGCTGACCTGGGGCCTACAGGCTGGGGGCAGCTCCTGCATTGAGTGTGTGCCCCATAGTGGTCAGTGCACATCATAGTGACCGGTCATTCTGCTGGTTGTTCTGCATTTGGTTGATTTACATATTAGGCTTTTATTATATCGGATAGAATAAACTTGCTTAATTAGACCTTCTTTCTGGTTTAGCTAAACTTTTTCCAGCACAATGAAGCACCCAAACTTCTCTTTCAGGTAATTGTAAGCAACACAGCAGTAAATAGCAACATGAATCAGATTATTATTGTAGATCACACAGGGAGAAC